>PVJS01007363.1:0-56409 GCA_004027185.1 Glis glis
CTCTCCCTGGCGAGGCCCTCCGCAACTTCGTGAGACCCGGTTTCAAAAATAAAGCATAGAAAAAATAGGGCCGGGGGCGTGGCGCGGAGGTAGAACGCCCCTGCGTTCAATCCCCGGTACCGCAAAAAAAAAAAAAAAAAAAAAAAAGAAAACCAAATCAAGGTACATCATAGTAAGATAGTTAAAATGAGAAATAGGCAAAATTGTTTTTTTGTCAATAATATTCAAATATTCACATGATTATATATAACATTATTATATGTAATTATCCAATATTCCAAGGATAACTTGGATAATATATCCAAGTATATATCCAAGTATTAATCCAAGTATTAATCCAATCCAAGTATATATCCTTGGAGTATTAATCCTTGGAATAAAGGATACTAATGAGATAAGCCTTATAATTGTCTTGGCTTATTTCTTGGAAGGTATTCCAATGGAAACTCTACTAAAAATACTTGATGTACAATCAAATTTGATTAACTCTGAAATACAAGAAATGAAATTTCTGAATCATGTATCATATATATTATTAAGGCTTTTGATAAGGCTAAATTTCAGATCACCCCTGTCAATGAGTATATGTGTCACCAATAATTGAGTACAATATTTTCAAAATGTCTTCCTTTTATTTACCTGGAACAAAGGCTAAATCTATATTTTTATATTCAAAGCCTAGCCCAGCCCCTACAAAATGCAGTGCTGACATTCAATGAAGCTTTATAACTCCGTATATATATATATATATATATATATATATGTGTGTGTGTGTGTGTGTGTGTGTGTGTGTATAATGTGCATGATAGTCATTCTCTACAAATACAAAATTATATAACCTCTGAATTCATATATCTCTGAGCTAAGACAGAAGACATTACCAGTGGTTACCATTTGGTGAGTCAGAAGTATCAGAGGAGATGATATGAACTTTAGGTGGCTTAGGAGGTAGGAAGAAAAAGTAATCAAAGCATACTAAATAGGAGATACTGATAAGTTATTGATATTTGAGCTTATCCTTTAAAGGACATGGAACTTCTGTATGAATAATGAGGAATTAAAGATAGTAAGGCATAATATCACTTTGAGAAGAATGACTAAACTGGCTAGAAACATTAGTGTCTGTGTTGAGAAGTAACTAGGGACCTGACTAAAAAGTATGTCATGGAGAGAATTTGTAGGTACTATTTGAAAACCAAACGATGGTGATGAGAACTTATTTTTGTTTTTATTATTGGTTGGTTGGTTGGTTGATTTTTTTTTTTGGTGGATTTTTGCTGAAGCAATAAAAAAGAAATGGTCAAATAATTTTGTTTATTAATTTTTAGACTAATCTGTTATTACTATCCTGGATGACTTGGATGTAAATTGAATAGCAGAAAAATACTAGAGAAAAAAATGGAAATTAGGAGGCTACTGAAAGGGTTTAATTATTTTTATTTTTTGTGGTACTGGGGATTGATTGAACCCAAGGGCATTCTACCTCCGAGCTACAACCCCAGCCCTATGTTATTTTTCACTTATTTATTTTTTTAAACAGGGTCTCACTAAGTTGCGGAGGGCCTCACTAAGTGGCTGAGACTGCCTGCACACCTGCGATCCTCCTGTCTCAACCTCCCAAGTACTGGGATTACAAGCATGTGCCACCATGCCTGGCTGAAGGATTTAAATATAATGCTATATGAGCCTCCACTAAGATAATACATAATATATAGTATAAGTAGACTAGCAGAGAATGAGGAAGCAGACATTGAAGCATATTTATATAGTTCTTCCTTTAACAATAAGAATTTCTTCCTTTGTTTCTCAATTTAAAAATATTGGCCTGATCTCTTTAAAGTTTCTCAGCCATGATAAAATACCTTTTTTGTTTACAAGTCTTGACTTAGTATGGTTTGTGCTATAGCCTAAGAATTTTCCATATGCTGGTTTGAGTCTCCTGGGAAATAGGCAGTGTTAAAGCAGGACAATGTTGTCAACAGAGAGATCAGTGATGCACATAATTGAGGAAAAGAAAGTAAGAAAGCAAACCTGGTTGTGTTTTTATGAGCAATGACAGTAAAGCTGATGACTGCTGCGATTATCTGGATACTGAGCCAATTAAATATCTATACTATTAATGGAAATAGTATTTAGGAAAAAATACATGAATTAGTTAATCATTGGCTCAGAAGTAATGAGTAAACACACTAATTGCTTTATTTTCATATAAAAATAAGTAAAAGGATGTGGGAAATGAAAAGAAGTAAACCAAAACTGAATTGAAAGGAGAAGCGAGGTAAATACATGGAATATATTTTGAAATGATAATCAAGGTTTATTCATCATTTTGGTAACCTTCATTATATTTAATCTACTTTTAATTGCATTAGTCTTATGCAGTCTTCTGATGACAAACTACTGTAATAATGTGGGAAATTAAAGATATGTGCTGTTTAAAATACTATCATGTTGCAAGAAATATAAAAACCTGTTTCCATAGAATGATTAAATAATATAGAATCATTTAAGTTAAATAGTATCAAGTAAATTGTGTATTAAAATGATACATTTTCATTCTAGACAAACTATAAAATGAAGTAAAAGAAAACTTAATTGAAGCCGGGCGTGCTGACGTACACTTGTAATCCCAGTACTTGGGAGGCTGAGACTGGAGGATCTGCGTTTGTGGCCAGCCTCATCTACTTAGTGAGGCCTTCTGCAACTTAGTGAGACCTTGTTTCAAAAATAAAAGAATAAAAAAATAGGGATGGGGGTTGTAGCTCAATCTCCAGTACCGCAAAAAAAAAAAAACTTAATTGATAGGAATCAAAATATTGGTTTTTATGAAAGTTGCTAGCTCTGTATCTAGTTTTTATATGACAAATAGATATATTCATGTTTAATGCTTAATAAGTGATATTCATTGATGTAATTATTATGCTTAACATAACCTAAAGAAAAATTAAAATGTAAGAAAACCATTCATAACTTCCTAATGTAAGGAATTTAGTACAACTTCAAAAAGGTGAACAGGAATATAATTCTGATGTTTCAAAGACAATATCAAGGTTTCAAGACAACATCAAAGGTTTAGAGTTTCTTTTGAATTTAAATTGTGCATATTTGAAAACGTAATTTACTTTTACTAATTTATGTTATTAATAATTAAGAATCACTATGTAGAGTAAGAAACAGTGCACAGAATTTTACATAAAATATTTCCTAAATTTAAGATATTTGTTCTTATATATATTTACCATTAGTGTATTTCGAAGACTGTAAAAATAATTCCATAGTCCTCTGTTTCTACCTCCTTCCTCTTTCCACATCATCATTACTTGTGGGGGAGGGTGGTTGGTGCTAAAATGAGATTCAAAATGGCAGATCCAGCACTTTGTCTGGATACCCACAGTGGTAAGAGCTGGAGAGAACCTAAAAAGTATGTTGCACTTTATAAGTGACATACTGGTCTCTTCCTTGCAGGAAGCTGTTGTCATACGTCCTGTTTTTATACAGGGGGTCCATTAATAGTCCAGTCACTCATTTGCCATTCTCCTGAACATATAGCTAGGCTGTTGGCAAGGACCCATAAGTTGGTAAAACGTAGTAAGATATGTGGATTGGAATGCCCTGCATAGCTATCACCATAGCATGTAGTTTGGTCCACTGGACAGAATGTCCATATGTTGTCTCAGCCAAAATATGGTTACTCACTGTCTAGATGCCAGTTAGGGCCCAGTGGAACTCATTTGCTTATTATTTGGCAGAACCATTAATATACCATAACATATCATCAGAAAGGATGTTTGGGTCCCCAAGGTAGACATGGGGGGATACAAAGTTTCCCCTACAAGTTGATTGGTCCTTTTTGTCAAGCACTGTCATTTATTTGTAAAGCCAACTGCTGCCATCTTGAATTCCATTCCCTTTGAGCATTGCATTTTGCTGAGCCATTCTAATTTCATTGGTGGGATCTGTAAGCACTCAAGTGAGTATGAGCAGGTCAGATCACAGTGTAACTTGTGGAACTTACAGTGACACTTCACAGGACACTTAGTTTCCATGAGTGTCAAATAGAAAATAACATTCAAAAAGAAGTATATATAATGGCTGCCTCAGGCAACTTCCATGTCTAAAATCTGACAGGCTGGTACACCCTAATGGCTGTTTTCTCTTGCAACAGACTCCAATAAGCAGCCATGAAGTTTGTGGATGCCCAAAATTCTATTCAGCTAGCAATTTCCTCTCAGAGTCCACAGGAACTTTCTGATTAACTCTTTCTCATTTTCCTTTCAGTTGTATCAGGGTCTGTATGAGTATTCATTTACATAGATTTCTGGCCCTCCCAAAGTATATGCTTCATCTGTCTAAGGCTCTGAGTGATATGCTACTTTCAAGACAGAGAGGAACGAAGACCAGACAGTCTCTGGCAGCCCCTCTTTGACACAAGCTGTGTGTTAGTTACCTCTTCTTTCATTGTGACCAAAATACCTGACAAGAACAACTTGGGGAAGAAATGTTTATTTGGCTCATGGTTTTAGTGGTTTAGTCCATAGCTGGCCAGCTTTAATGCAGAAACATCACAGTGGCAGAGTGGGATGATGGAAATCAACTTTGTTCATGGCAGCCAGAAAGCAGAGAAAGAGAGGGAGATGAAAGAACTAGGGTCAGATATAGTCTCCAGGGTCATGCCAACCACTGATCTGCCTCCTCTAGATGTGCTCCACCTGCCTACAGTTACCACCCGGTAAATCCACCCATCAAATGAGTGTGTGCACTGATGAGATCAGAGTCCTCATGTTTCTATTATTTCACCTGTGAACATTGGTATACTGCCAACACATGAGCTTTCATAGGAGATATTCTTTCAACACATAAGCTTTTGGGGGAGACATTTCAGATCCAAAGTATATCAACTTGTTACATTCCTAGGAAGTAAAGGAACAAGGTCTCAGCTTTTTTCAAGAAGACTTTCCTTCTCTCAGGATGTTGTCTTCCCAAGACATTTCGTCATTATTCTTTTTTTTTTTTTTTTGGTGGTACTGGGGATTGAACCCAGGGATATTATACCTCTGAACCACACTACCCAGCCCTATTTTTCATTTTTTTATATTGAAACAGGATCTCACTAATTTGAGGAGGGCCTCCCTATGTTGCTGAGGGTGGCTGCAAAACTGCAATCCCCCTACTCAGCCACTTAAGTACTGGGATTACAGGTGTGTGTCATCATTCCCAGTTTATTGTTATTCTTGAGAACTACAAATAAGAAAGGGAGGAAAATTGGATTGGTCCAGGCCACCCAGAGAGCTGCCCTACAATCTACATAATCCTTTCAAGATACTACCCTAATCCTTTTCTTGTCTTAATATGGAGTCACCTTTTAGGAAATGTCTATACATAGTGACTCCATTTTCTGCCAAATTTCTAATATTCAATCAATGCAGTCTGGCTTTGAACCATTTAATTCCACAGAAACAGCTTTAGCAGTGGTCACTATTGATAAATCTTCCTGCTATGGAATCTCAAAGTTATTGCTCACATTTATATTATGCTCACATTTTAGCATAGTTAATCATACTCATCTTTTATAAAAACTCTTGCTTTGGTTTTCCTGACATTGTGTGGTCCTGGTTTTCCTCCTGTCTCTCTGGCTAGCCCTCATTCTCCCCATTCTCCTTTGCTGAGTTTCTATAATAAGATAGTTAATTGTTGAGATTACTGAAGTCTCACTTCTATGCCCAATCACATTTCATTTCATTCTTTCTCTTTAGTTGGTTTCAATTTCTCCTCGTACCTCAGTTATTATCTACATAATGAAAATTTACATAATAATCTTAGAGCAATATACATCTTTTTTCAGAACATGTAACATACCTGAGTATTTGTGTTTATTTGGGTTGTTTGTTGCTAATGACTTTCCATTCTTCAATATTTATGTTTCCTAAGGCAGAGACAATATCTTTCTAGACCACTGAATTTCTTCTGTATTTAGCACATTGGTTGGGATCTATTAGATAGGCATAGGGCATACATTGAATAAATTAATGGATCGAAGTAAACACCCAGTATCTTTTTCTCTCAAGCTATATCTTTAAAGCTCTATTTATATGTTTCAAGTCATCTCAAATCCAACATGTCCAAATGCATTTTCATTATTACGTTCATCCTTTTTAAGCCTGGATGTTTTCCAGAATTCTTAACTCATGAATTTAAGCCAAAACTTAAAGTCATAATTAATTTCTTCCCCTTTCATGACACATTATCTAAACTTAGCAACATATGTACTTTAAATTCTTCCTAAATAGCTCCTTTCCATTTTTACAAATAATGCCCTAGTTCACACCACCCCATATACTTTAGGACTATCATCAAATAAAAAATCTCTTTTCTGCTTCTTGAATCCATTGTCCATGGTCTAGTCAAGGCAACATTTTCAACATATAAATTTAGTTATCTTCTGCCTAAAGTACTTCAATGATGCTCCCTAGAATTTAAGATTAAGGTAAATTCTATAGTGTGGTATCAAAGCCTAAGTGACCTTTATTTCAGTGACCTTTATTTCACTTAATTTTACAGACTCTAGACTTTTCCCCTGTGCTTCCCCTTTCTCTCAACATTCTAGGTACACTGACATACTTTCAGTTTCTTGGATGTGCTATGTTCACTCCTGCATAGAGAGTCTTTAGACAATCTGACCCAGGCCCTTTAAACAACTATAATTCCTCTTATACATGTCTTCGATCACCATTTTTCTTCTTTGCCAAAGCAAGTATATAACCCATCATGAGTGATCACTAAATATTTGGTGAATGTAAGAAAATGTATATCAAACAAATACTAAGTAAGGTATGTTCTAGAATCATCAGAATCACTTCTTGTGTTATCAAATTTGGAAGAAATTTTGTTGCTATATATAATTGTAAGAACCTAAGAATGTCAAATATTACAAGGAAGACAAACAAAAGTATAAAATAAAATAAAAAGTCTTAGGCAAAATGATAGTTTTATGTATTAGAATAAGTATTTTACCAGAGACTGGGAAACCAGGACAGTAGTGAATGCTTTGTTACTAATTAACTTCATGTAACTTTGTTTTGGAATTTGCAGTGCTGTACATGATACAACTCAGAAGGCATTTAGATTGTGTTTACAAAGGGCCACCAAAAGGTAACTGTTAGATCCCTTCCCACCCTATCATTGTGCTCCTGTTTTTTTCTATACTGGCTCTATAATCCTTCAGAACTAGCCACTTCTACACATGGCTCCTAATTTTGATAAAACATTGGCACCTAATTGTCTCCAATGTTATTGGTTCTATAGGTAAAAGGGCAGGTTTGAGCTTTTGGGAAAAGTAGGGAGAAGGATTCTCTCCTCATCTTTCAGTCTCACTACCAAATTGGAGCCAACTTTAATTCATATTTCTCTCTTCCTTTAACTTCTTTTTTTTTTTGCGGTACCGGGGATTGAACGCAGGGGCGTTCTACCTCCGCGCTATGCCCCCGGCCCTATTTTTAATGCTTTGTTTTGAAACCGGGTCTCACGAAGTTGCAGAGGGCCTCACTAAGGAGAGAGAGACAGTCAGACAGACAGACAGAGAGCGAGAGCTGAGGCTGGCCGCGAACCCGGATCCTCCGGTCTCCGCCTCCCAAAGTACTGGGATTACAAGCGTGCGCCACCACGCCCAGCCTTGTAAGAAACCTGTAACTGGTTGTGATCAATTAGTTGTAAACACCACTGCACTCAGACCAACCCTTTAACTTCTTATCTTCTGATACATCCTGCAAAATCACTCAGTGCATGATTCAAATTGGCTATCCATTTTCTGCATTTATCTCACTTATTTTTGCTTTAACAATCCTATTCAATCTTTTTCTTGTAGTACTGGGGACTGAACCCAGGGGCATTCTACCTCTGAGCTACAACCCAGCCATTTTAATTTTTTATTTTGAAATCTTTCTAAGTTCCTGAGGATCTCGCTAAGTTGCTGAGGCTAGCCAAAAACCTGTGATCCTCCTGTCTCAGCCTTCCAAGTACTGAGATTATAAGAGGCACCACCACACCTGGCTCCCTATTTAATCTTTGACTAAAATGTAAAGAATATAATTTAATAATAATAAATTTAATGTCACTATTTATAGCAATTAATTTAAATAGATAAAGATTGAAGTAATGGTGTGAAACAATGGATCAATAGGCTACGTCTAAGCTGCCTCTTGAGCAGCAGAAATTCCTTTATTGTAAGATTATCATATTTCCCATTTCATAGATTACTGTGATAGTTATTTTACTTTTATCCCTTTTCTTCTACTCAAAGCCATTGCTCTAGCATTTCTTCCATTTCTTTCAAATCATTAAATTTCATCTTTTATTTTATAATATCTCAAAATAGGGAAATATGTCTTAATTTTTCCCATACTAAAAAGAAAGAGAGAGAAGCTCTCTTGACTTTGAATACATCTCTAGGTACTGCCAATTTTTTTCTCCCACTTTCTTTACATCAAAGTTTTTCAGAGTACTTGTCTATACTCTGTTTCCAATTTCACTCCTTACATACTATCATCCTATAACTCCAGTGAAACAACTTTAGAAAAAAACAGCAAAATCACCAAATAGTTAAAACTAACAAGCAATATTCAGAACTAAGAATCTTTGAATTATCAATAGCAACTGGTACAGGTGATCATGCATGCCATTCCTTCACTTAGTTTTCAACACAATATTTTTGCTCCCTTTCTTTTCAGTACTGGGGATTGAACCCAGGAGCATTCTACCTCTGAGCTACACCCCCAGCCCTATTTTTTATTATTTTATTTTTGAAACAGGGTCTCACTAAGTTGCGGAGGGCCTCACTAAGTAGCTGAGGCTGGCAGCGAGCCTGAGATTCTCCTCTGTCAGCCTCCCAAGTACTGGGATTACAACTTGCTCCACCACACCTGGCTCCTCCCCTTTTTGAATGTTCCTACATGGATAATTTTGCAAATTGGTCTACATCTCCCAATTTTTAGGTCAGCTAGTGTGCACTAGGCTCAATCTTCACTCTGTTGCCCTCTCTAAACTTTCTACATTCTGGAGGATCCCATGTAATCTCCTGGTTGTAAACATCTAATATTTGTTAGTCCGATGTGCTATTTTCTTTGGTGTCCTTTCGATTCTACACTTGGATATCCAATAGCTTAAAAGATACCCATAATAGCTTTCTGCTCTTCCTTCTGCTATTTTCCTCCTACAATAACTTCTCAGAGCAGTAACTAGAATTTGCCTCATGTTGGATTATTTCTTCTTAAAATGAAATTATGATTTTCATCTCATCCAGAATAAAGAAATAGCATTTTAGATGGCACATCATCTCCCATAGTCCTCCTCACCCACTTGGATCTGGGAACCCGGCCCTCCATGCAATGCTATTATTTATACATGCCAAGAGCATTTCCCCCTTTCTTTTCTCTACAATGAGGCATTTAATCAGATAATATTGAGAGCTGTGTCTTTAATGTCCTACGATTGTCCTTGGTAGTAGGAATTCATTGTTTAGCAATTTTGCTAAAACATATCTAGATTATCACAATAGATTCTCAATAGTATATTTACCATCAGATGAACTGTTATGTTCTGCTATATTTTAAAAGTGTTCATTTTATACAATTAATACTTAATCAACATAAATATGAGGTAAATATATCTTTGTACAAGCCATGATTTTGACATTTGTGTTTAACAAGAGGAAATTGTGAATATGAACATGAATTTATTGGATTCTTAGCAGTATAAATCAATGTCCTTGTAAAAGTAGATTGCAGCAAAATTATAAAATGTTTACTCTGTTAAAACAAAATACTAGGTGCATTTGATTCAATAGAAAGTCATACAACCTTATCATGTTAACACATATTTTATTAAACACTAAATAATTTAACATCTATGAGAAATTCAAAGAATATCAAGTAGTTATATTATTTCTTCACTCATTCCAATTTTGATTTTATTGATACTTAAGTAAAACTTGGTCAAAGGATAATAAAATATTTTTATTGACCATCTTATAGTTTTCTCATGAGAGTACAAATACACCAAAAAAAACAATAGGTAAGAAAGATTTAAGTAAATATCCTTTAGCACATTCTTTATTTAATTTCCCATTTTCCAAATAAGTTATGACTTCATAATTTCCCATTTGACTTAATTTTGAAAATATTAAACATTTTATTATGAGAATAAATATAGCTCACTCTTATTTAGAATATTACACATTCCAAATTTTATAAATTATACCCAACCCTTTATATATTTTAAGAGTTGTCACATTCGTTATTACCAAGTCAGAATAGTATAATCAAATTGATTCCTATTTTGGTCTTTCTTTCTATGTCTAATCAGGAATAGAGTAAAAATTTCTCCTATACATTTTATTTTCCCTTGGCATTTATATCCATTTGCCTATTCCATAAACAAAATATTCTCTACTATTTATTTTTCTTTGGCCTTCTACGTTCATTTAATCTTGTTAATTTTTGCTAATACTCCTTTGTTCATAAAATATCACCATTCAAAACACTTAAAAGACATTTAAAAACCTGAGTTGCATCAGTCTTTAAGTTTTTTGTGTTCCCTTTACTAAGCAACATTTATTAAATGATAATAGAAATAATAATATTGCAAAAACAATACCTGGTTTCTGTATGGAAAATAAAAAGCTGCCCCTACATTTTTGTCAGTGGCCTGTCTCTCCTTCTCTCCTCTGCACAGCACTTTAATACCACAAGTCAATTCTTTAATCCCTTCGTGAACTATTATTTAAAAATTAAGTACCAGCAGTAGAAATGAATCAAAATTAAATATTTATAAATGGAGACATAGTTGCATAAAACATTACAGAAGCTTCTATGATTTCTTTTGGAATACAAATTTAGGAGCTAAGTAGATTATTCTATTGAAGATCTCATACTACTATCCATATTTCCCTCCATATTTCTTTTAGAAGTACCAGCAATTGATTTTTTATGAAGCCTTTCATTACAGGACTTAGATAGAATGATCTGTATTATTCAAGAAAATATTAATGCCGGGCATGGTGGCGCACGCTTGTAATCCCAGTACTTTGGGAGGCGGAGACCAGAGGATCCGGGTTCCCGGCCAGCCTCAGCGCTCTTTCTCTCTCTCTCCCTGTCTCTCTCTCTCTCTCTACTTAGTGAGGCTATCCACAACTTCGTGAGAACTGGTTTCAAAATAAAGTATAAAAAATAGGGCAGGGGGTGTAGCGCAGAGGTAGAACGCCCCTGGGTTCAATCCCCGTTACCGCAAAAAAAAAAAGAAAATATTAATAATACTTATTTTATTTTTACCAATTTCCCAGTTTATATTTTCATAGTTGTATTGTACCTTAATCTCTGATCAAAATTCTTTTGAACACAATTTACAATTTCTTAATTTGATTCATCTGCTAATTTTATTCTCCCTACTTATAATACCCCTTTGTCGTCTCAATTGTCATTCTAGGTACAAAGTACCTGCGTATATTGGAGTAGAAATACAGAAACATTTGGGGGATTATTAATTTGTCAAATTACCATAATAACACAGAATGCTAATTTCCTAATTCTTAAAGCAGGTGATTCTGCCAATAATGATCATACTGGTGGTAAAGAGGAGTCATTTCATAATATTTTAGAGAAACAGTTGAGGTTTTAAAAGATGTCTTTCAAATGGAAGGATAGATTAATGGAAAAAATAAAGGAGGTGGTTTTATTTATAGAGACATATCTCAGAAATATTGTAGGTTTGGTTTTGGACCACAGCAAATAAAATGAGTATCACAATATATAAATGTTTTTATTTCCAAGTGCATATAACTGTACTATACTCTATTATATGTGCAATATTATGTATAAACAAGAATGTGCATAACCTAACTAAAATATTTTATTGCTAAAAAATGGTTAAGGATCATCTGAGTCTTCAATGAGTCACAATCTCATGCTGGTATATGGTCTCCCCATAACGCTCCTGGCTGGAGACTGACCAGTCACCATGCTAAATCTATATACTAAAGATATCTGGAGGCTATAGGAATTTCTTAAAGTAAGAAAACATTGGAGTTAACCATGTTAATTGCCTCTTTCTTTCATAAAATATTTCCCTGTACCATGATGTTTTAGTCAGCTTTACTATTGCTGTGACCAAAATATTCAACAAGAACAGCTTAGAGGAGGAAAGGTTTATTGGGGCTCAAGATTTCAGAGGTTGAAGTCCATAGAGCTAGCTCTGAGGCATAAACCACAGTGGTAGTGGCAGGGCAGGGCATGTGGCTTCAACATCATAGCTGCTGGAAGCAGAGATGGAGAAGAGGGGTCCAGAGGACGTTAGTCCCATAGATCACATCCCCGATGACCCTCCTGCTCCAGCCATGCCCTAACTCTGAGCCTAGCTGCATTAGGGACATGCTTTCAACATAGGAACTTTTCAGGGACATTTTAAATCCAAATTATAACACGTGAAATGCTGTTTGATAGTATTTTACCCACAGTAAATTTATTTAAAATTGAAGTTAATCTTCTCAAATCCAGCTAATGCTTTGTCAAATAAGTTTGTGTAATATTCTAAGTCCTTTGTTGTCATTTTAACAATGGTCACAGCATCTTCACTAGGAATAAATTCTAGTTCTTGAAACTACTTTCTTTGTTCATCCATAAGTAACAACATTTTTTTTTATCAGTTAAAGTCTCACCATGATATGGAAGAATTCAGTCACATCTTCAGGGTGTACTTCTAAATCCAGTTCTCTTGCTGTTTCTAACCATTTCCAACTTACTTCCTCCACTGAATTCTTGAACTCCTTAAAGTCATATATAAGGGTTGGATCAACTTCTTTCAAATTCCTATTAATACTGGTATTTGATCTCTTCCTGTAAATCACAAATGCTCTTAATGGTATTTGGAAGGGGAAATCCCTTCCTGAAGGTTTTCAATTTATTTTGACTATATCCATCAGAAGAATCAATATATATGGCAGCTATAGCTTTAAAAAACTATATTTCTTAAATAATAAGACTTGAAAGTTGACATTACTCCTTGTTTCATAGCTGCAGAGTGGAGGTTGTGTTAACTGACATAAAAGCAACATTAATCTCTTTGCACATATCCATCAGAGCTCATGGATGACTAGGTGCATTGCCAATGAGTAGCAATATTTTTAAAGGAATCTTTTTCTGAGTAGTAGGACTCCACATTGGGCTTAAAATATTCAGTAAACCATGGTGTAAACAGATGTGCTGTCTTCTAGGATTTGTTGTTCCACTTAGGCAGCGCAGGTGGAGTAGAGTTAGTATACTAGTTTTCTTAAGGCCCCTATGTTTTTTGGAATGATAAATGAACATTGACTATAACTTAAAGTTTCCAGCTTCATTGGCCCCTACAAAGAGAGTTAGCCTGTCCTTTGAAGCTTTGAAACCAGGCTTCAGCTTCTCCTCTATGGCTATGAAAATCGTGGATGCTCTCTTCTTTCAACAGAAGACTCTTTCATATACATTGAAAGTGTAGTGTTTAGTGTACCTGTGTCTCTCAATTATCTTACCTACATCTTCTGGATAACTTGCTACGACTTTTATATTAGTACTTGCTGCTTCACCTTGCTCTTTTGTATTTTCCTTGAGCCTCATAAACAAACCACTGCTAGATTTGATTTTTTTTTCCTGCAGCTTCCTCACATCTCTCAGAACATTTCAGTACGGCACAGAAACACAATTTTCAGTGTATCTCAGCTTTCAACATGCCTTCCTCTTGAATTTTCATCATTTCTAACTTTTGACTTAAAGCGAGAGATGAACAACTCTTCCTTTCACTTGAACACTTAGAGCCCATTGTAGTGTTATTAATTAGCCTAATTTCAGTGTTGTTAAAGTAGAGACTAGATAGGATCACTACGGGGTAGAAATAGGGAGAATGAGAAGCTAGTGGAGCAGTCAGATCACATACAACATTTGTCAATTAAGTTAGTCATCTTATATGGGCATGATTTGTGATACCCCCAAACACTAGTAACATCACATATTGCTGAGCACAAAGCATAGATAATAATAATAAAAAAGTGTAATGTATTGCAATAATTAGCAAAATGTGACACAGATAAAATGAGCAGATAGTATTGGAAAAATGGCTCCAATCAATGTGTTGAATGCAAGGTTGTACAAACATTTAATTTATAAAAATTATAAATCTATAGAGCACAATAAGCAAATTGCAATAAAATGAAATAAGTATATATGAAAGAGCAATAGTGTAGATATGATAATAAGGATGGATTGTAATGAGGCATAGGAGGATAGTAGACTACATCTTAAAGGACTTGAGGGAAAGCAGTATCTTCATAAGCTAGTACTGGATGAGAACACACTTTGAGGACACATTATGAGTTTCAGAGTGCACAGTGAAAATTGTTCTGGGAGTCAAAGAAGAAAGAAATATTAAATAAAATAAGACATATAAGAGAAGCAAGAGAAGAAAATATGAGTTACCAAGAGATTTAGATTTCAGATGCTGAGTTAAAGTATGGAAAACATGAAGTAATTAATTCTGATTGTCTCCTAGAGTGGGCTGGTTTCTTGGAATCTCTTTCTCTTCTTTTGTGGTACTGGGGATTGAACAAAGAGGCATTCTACCTCTGATCTATGCCCCCAGCCCTATTTTAATTATTATTTTTCAAACAGGGTGTCACTAAGTTGCAGAGGGCTTTGCTAAATTGCTCAGACTAGCCATGAACCTGCAATCCTCATAGCTCAGCCTCCCAAATACTGGGATTACAAGCGTGCACCATTTGTGAAGAAGGACCACTTGTGACTTGGGTGAAGGAAAGTAAGACAAAGAAAGAACTTAGATCTGTGGGCCTCAGTTATGTTAGTCTCTGAATAGTGATCTCAATGCAATAATTTTGATACTATTAGCATTTGGAACCCTGAAGATCTAACTTAAAATTAATTATATTTTGGATTATTTAGATCGCATTTATTGCAATGAAGGGCAATGCTGGTAAGTTCTGGTGAATGTTCAAGTGTGTAATAAATAGACATGTATCAAATATTCCTGACAATGGTGTGAGAGAAAAATATATAAGAAACATGATATGTCAATGTGTAGTTCTCCCAAGGAGCAAACATCAAGGAGATAAACTGAATAGATATATCTATCTTGTGCACAGGCAAAAATTTTAAAAAAAAGTTCCTACCTTAGTATTTTTGTATGGTATCTCAATTAAATGAAACTATGTCATAGATTGCTGGTCCTAAATGAGGACTTGGATTTTGACTCACAAGTGTTCCTTCTTGCTTGTTTGTTTTGTTTTTCTCTACAGTAAAAGTGGAAATTACTATTGGGTAATTATCTTAGTTCAGGCTGCTCTAACAAAAATACCACAGACCAGATAGCTGACTAAAGAATGGAAATGTATTTCTCACAATACTAGAGGCTAGGAAGTCCAAGATGAAAGGACCAGCAGATTCAGCATATTTGGGGTCAGGTGAGGGTACTTTTCCTGGTTTTCATATGGCTATCTTCCTGCTATACCCCTTCATGACAGAGTGAGAGAGATCACTACTCTAGTCTCTCTTCTTATAAAAGAACTAGTCCCATCCATGAGAGATGTGCCTTCATGACTTGATTATCTCCTCAATGTCTCACCTCCAAATACCATTATATTGAGGATTAGGCTCTAACACAACGAACTCCAACACATTCAGCTCATATCAATACTATTTCTAAATACAATGATCAGAATATCATGTTGTGGGGAATCATCTGCAATCAAACTGACGTTTCAAAAGTTGTATGACAATGCCATCTCTCTGATTAAAATATTTTGTGACTTTTTTATATTCTTCTAAAAAATAGATAATAACACCAAATTCCTAAAACTATGATTTAAAACATGACTCAGGGTAATTCTACTTGTCTAGCCTCATCTCAACTCTCTCCATGTGTTGAGTTGCAACTACAAATATTTCTACTTCTCTAGGGTACCATGCTTCTTATATAATCCAGTATTTAAACCTGCTATTCCCTCTGATAGCATGGCACTACTCATCCCTTCATCCTTCCATTTCATCACCAAGCTAACTCCCACTCATCTCAAGATCTGAAAATGCAAACGATATCTCTTCAGAGTAGGCTTCCTTACAAATTCAGGTTTTTTAGCATCTCTATATAGTCTCATACAGCACTGAACTCATATCAGCCTGTAACTCAGCACCAGTTATCTAACATGTGTCTGTTTCATGTACTATATGATAAATTCAATGAATTAAGGCATTGTGAATGTGTGTGACTTTAACCTTAGTTACCTTTATATTTTCAGCACTTAGCATAATCTTCTACCACAAAATCAAATGATTATTTTATATATGGATGCCAATTAATTAAATAAATAGCCTTAATTGATATACATACTTCAGAAATTGTACTTATAACTTAAATGATATTAAATATAAATAAAATATTCAAAAGAAGGATGCATTGCATAGAATTTTACTAAAAAGAATTTTTAAAAGCAAACTAAAATTTGGCAACAAGAGATTGGACATATACATTTTGATCTAACTATGTTGTAGAACTTAAAATAATCAAAATTATGTTGTTGGAGACTGAAGCCTATGTATTTCAAAACATTTTTATGTACCCATCTGTATTTGTCTAATTTATTTTATAACATAGCATTGAGTATTCTTGTACTTTTTATATTTCCTAAATTTCAATAATAATGAATGGAAAAATACAATATCACAAATTTTAAATAATAAAATATAGACCATAAAACTACCATTTAGTGTTTTTAATGATCCTTCTACATAATCTTTTATCCTTAAAGTTGACAACATTTTTGGTTAAGTTGGGAATTATGTTTTTCTCCTCTGAAATTCCAACTATCACTATTATGCATTTGACCTAAATAAATGCTGTTTGAATTTGTACACGTAGGCAAATTTGTAGATATATATTGTTGGAAAACAGAATTTCCCAAAGGTGTTACTACATCTAGAGTGAGGGAATTATATTTCATTAAAGCTGGCAGTTGAGGTAAAATTTCACAGTAACTACTCTTTATTATAATTAATTTATTGCCAGTAACTGCAATCTGGAAATGTTGTAAAGGGACTGCTCAGCATCTCAGTAATGAGTCAATCCATGAAAAGAAATGTTCTGAATCTCATGGTTGAGACCTGGGGATATATCATGCTTACATTGTACACTTCCTCTAAGAAGGCCCCACTTTATCTATTTTTTCTTATTTATTTTTTGTGCTACTGGGGATTGAACCCAGGTACATTATACCTCTGAACTATACCCCAGTCCTATTTTATTTTTTTATTTTTTATTTATTTTTGTATTATTTTATTTAATTTTTAATGTGCTTTTATTGGTGCATTGGAGTCTCACATCACAATGAATATTTATTTGATGTTAAAATACATGCACACAGCTCTTAGTGTCTCCCCCGCCTCCTCCCACCCATATGAAGTACCAAGAATGATGTTGGTATATTCTCACATGTACACATTGTTTATGTTAGTAATTCCACTGATTCGCTTCTTTCTTGCCCTCCCCTTCCCTTGTACCACTTTCCTTGCCCCACTGAGGGTTCTCCATTATCAACCGGAGTCCCTTCTGTGTCCCCACTACTCCCTAGGTTGCACATATTAATGAAAACATATGTCCCTTCTTTTTTGTGATTGGCTGATGATCTCGCTTAACATAATGTTCTCCAGATCCTTCCATTTTCTTGCAAATGATGTTATTTTGTTCTTCTTTATTGCTGAGATCTCCCCTGCTCTTGGATAGGCAGAATAAATATTATCAAAATGGCCATTCTGCCAAAAATGGCCTACAAAATCAATGCAATCCCTATCAAAATACCAACATCATTTTTCACAGATCGAGAAAAATCAGTCATTAATTTTATATGGAGAAACAAAAGATCCAGAATAGCCAAAGCAATTCTCAACAATAAGAACCATGCAGGAGGTATAACAATTCCTGACTTCAAATTGTACTACAGAGCTATAGTAATAAAATCAGCATGGTATTGGCACAAAAACGGACACATAGACCAGTGGAACAGAATAGAAGATACAGATACAAGTTCACAAACTTATAGTCAATTGATGTTCGACAAAGGTAATTTTATTTTGAAGCAGAGTCTCACTATGTTGCAGAGGAGCTGAAGCTGGCCACTATCCTGAGATCCTAATTCACTAAGTTTAAAGCATTCCAAACAGGTACGTAATACAGACTGTATTTTACAAAGAGAGAGCACAAGTACAGCAAATGTGACACAGCTGTAAATTTAAAAAGATAAAATTACTTATCTCTAACTTTCAAAGCATCTTTTGGAATTGTGCCTGTGCTCAGCACAATGATCGACTTTGATAAGTTTTTGTATGTATATCTTGTCCATTCAAGTGTTCCCCTCTTCCCCCCTCCTGTCTCCCTCAGTTGGGTCACCTTCTTCACTCACCTAAGGTTTCTCCTCCTTTGTCTGGAGTCCCTCCTATGTTCCATTTTCTCCCTAGCTTCCGCATATTAGAGAGAACATTCAACGTTTCACTTTTTGTGAATGACTAATCTCACTTATCAAAATGTTCTCCAGTTCCATCCATTTCTCTGTAAATGACATAATTTTGTTCTTTATGGCTGAGTAAAATTCCATTGTGTACATATCCCATAGTTTTGTAATCCATTCAACTGTTGATGGACATCTGGGTTGGTTCCCTAGTTTGGCAATTGTGAACTGTGCAGCTATAAATACAGATATGCATGCAATACTCCTGTACTTTTGTTTCCATTCTTTTGGGCAGATACCCAGGAGTGGTATTGCTGGGTCATATTGTAGGTTCATTCCTATTCTTCTGAGGATCCTCCACACTGTTTTCCAAAGTGGTTGCATGAATTTGCAATCCCACCAACAGTGTATTAGAGTTCCTATTTCTCCACATCCTTGCCAGCATTTGTTGCTGTTTGTGTTTTTAATGATTGCCATTCTAATTGGGGTTAGGTGAAATCTCAGGGTAGTTTTGATTGGCATCTCTCTGGTTGCTAATGATGTTGAACATTTTTTATATATTTATTTGCCATTTGTATTTCTTTTGTGAGGTGTTTATTTAGTTCCCTTGCCCATTTTTTGATTGGGTTTTTTTTTGGCTATTTCTTGAGTTCTCTGTATATTCTGGATATTAGTCCTCTATCAGAGGAGTAGCTGGCAAAGATCTTCTCCCAGTCTGTCAGCTCTCTGTCCTTGATAGTTTCCTTTGCTGCACAGAAACTCTTCAGTTTAATGCAATCCCACGTATTGATCCTCATTTTAATTTCTTGTGCTTTTGGGGTCTTGTTGAGGAAGTTTTTACCCATGTCTATTTATTGGAGTGTTGGTCCTATGCCCTCTTCAAGTACCTGCAAGCTCTCCGGTCTTATTCCCAGGTCTTTGATCCATCTTGAATTGATTTGTGCAGGGTGAGAAAGTGGGGTTTATTTCCATTTTTCTGCATGTGGTTAACCAGTTTTGCCAACACCATTTGTTGAAGAGATTCTTTTTCCAGTGTATGTTTTTGGCCCCTTTGTCAAAAATCAGTTGGCTTTAAGTGTGTGAATTTGTTTCTGAGTCTTCTATTCCACTTCATTATTAATTTTTAAATAAGTTTTTAAAGGGAACAGTTATCAAACTATGAAATTTAACATGTACACCATGTCCCAGTTTAAAGATTATTAATTAGATGCTATCTGACTTAGGTATAAATTTGATCTAAATGAAATTCAGATCTTTCTATTATATTTAGGTGATATGTATGTTTGGGATATAGATATGCATATATACATCATTTAGCTAATGTATTTCAGTATACTTTTTGGCATCAGAAAAATTCCCAGTCACTGGTACCTGCTAGTATTTGTTGTAAATATGCAGAGGTAAGAAAAAAACTGTCAAGTTAATGATTTTGATCATCTTATCAGAAATTTTAACACAATAGCAAAATAAGGCTTGGGAATGTTTGTTACTTCGAGAAATTGTTCATAATGTAAATATTGTGGATATACATAATCATATGCTAACTGTCAGAGACTGTTCAAAGTAATTTTTAAAGCTCACCTTACAATAAAACTTAAACATAAATCATTTTAGGGGCTTTACTTATCTATTTTATTGGTGCATTGTAATCATACATACATCATGATGAAGTTCAGAGTGATAAGAGGCAGACATGAGCACAACACTTGGTGAGCGCTCCCCCACCTCCCACCCTGGTCCCTCACCCTTTCCATGATTCAGGACATTGTGATTGGCATTGATAAATGTGTGTAATGTACATCATGTCCATTGAAATGTTTCCCTCATTGAGTCTCCCTCTCCTCTCCTACCTCCTTCCCTTAGGTCCCATCGATAACTTCACTAGGGTTTCTCCTCCTTTGTCTGGAGTCTTTCCTGTGTCCCAATTTCTCCCTGGATTCCATATATGAGGGAAAACATCTGACCTTTCACATTTTGTGACTGACTAATCTTACTTGGCATAATATTCTCCAGTTCTAGCCATTTCCCTGCAAATGACATAATTTTGCTGTTCTTCATAGCTGAATAGAATTCCATTGTGTGTATAGCCCATAATTTTGTAATCCATTCATCTGTTGACAGACACCTAGATTGGTTCCATAATTTGGCTATTATGAATAGTGCTGCTTTTTAAATGCTATTAAGAATTGTTGAGGACTTCATTTTCTGGCCAAATTGGAGTAGCATTCGCCAACTTTCTACTGTTGCTAGAAACACCCATACAACAGACCAAATTCATGAAATGATCATTTGTAAGATATTAGAGAATAAATGTTAAAGGACAATGATTCCTGAGAGATTAAAAACCAAATGAACTGAGCCCTACTATTACACTGGAGAATCTGTGAATCTGGGTTGAGTGGAGAAGACAGTGCTGCAAGTTCAAAGTGCCAAGGAGGGCCAAAGCTTGCCAGAAAGGCTACTGAAGAGGAGAGAGCTTTCCAGAAAAGCAACCACAGACCTTGCAGAGTGTCCTTTGCCACACAATACTCAAATGTAGAATACTGAATAGATTAATATGCATAGCCTAACCAAGGATGGAAAGAATGTACCTGAGATTAGAGGACTCACACAAGGCTGGGAGGAGCACCTTTTCCCACCAGCCTCCATATCCACAGGGCTTTGGGGTGAGTATATAGTAGGGTGCTACCTGAGTAATGGTGGTTAATGTGGTTGGCATTGACATCAACTAAACATGAGTTAGAAATGCAGGATCTCAGGTCCAACCCTGCAATCAATTGTGTATTTTTAGCATGATCTTCAGGTGTCTGTTGTAAACATTAAAGTTTAAATAGCATGTGATTGAACTAGTTTGCAATCCCACCAACAGTGTAGAAGAGTCCCAATTTCCCCACATCCTCGCCAACATTTGTTGTTGTTTGACTTCTTAATGATTGCCATTCTACTTGGGGTTAGATGAAATCTTAGAGTAGTTTTTATTTGCATTTCCCTGATTGCTAATGATGATGAACATTTTTTCATGTATCTATTGGCCATTTGTATATCTTCTTTTGTGAGGTGTCTATTCATTTCAGTTGCCCATTTCTTGATCAGATTATTTGATTTCTTAGTGTAAAGTCTTTAAAGTTATTTGTATATCCTAGATATTAGACCTCTGTCAGAGGGATAGCTTGCAAAGATCTTCTCCCATTCCATAAGCTTTCTCTTTAGGCTCTTGATGGTTTCTTTTGATGAGCAGAAGCTTTGTAGTTTAATACTATCCCACTTATTAATTCTTGTTTTAATTTCCTGTGCTTTGGAGGTTTTGTTGAGGAAGTTTCTACCTGTGCCTATATGTTCTACCTATACCTTCTTCTAATAACTCCACAGACTCTGGTCTAACTTCCAGGTCTTTGATCTATCTCGAGTTGACTCTTGTGTAGGGTGAGAAGTAAGGATTTAGTTCCATTTTTCTACAGATAACCAGTTTTCCCAGCACCATTTATTGAAAAGACTCCGTTCTCCAACATATGTGTTTAGCACCTTTGTCGAAAATCATTGACTATAAGTTTGTGGACTTGTTTCTGTATCTTCTATTCTGTTCCACTGGTCTATGTGTCTGTTTTTGTGCCAATACCATGCTGATTTTATTATTATACCTCTGTAGTACAATTTGAAGTCAAGAATTGTTATACCTCCTGCATGGTTCTTATTGCTGAGAATTGTTTTGGCTATTCTGGGTCTTTTGTTTCTCTATATAAAATTAATGACTGATTTTTCTCGATCTGTGAAAAATGATGTTGGTATTTTGATAGGGATTGCATTGACTCTGTAGATCATCAACCACTATGGAGATCAGTGTGGAGATTCCTCAGAAAACTGGGAATGGATCTACCATACCAGCTATACCACTGTACCATACGGCTATACCACTACTAAGAATCACACCAAAGGAATTGAAACCAGAAAACTACAGTAATATATGCATACCCATGTTCATAGCAGCACAATTCACAGTGGCCAAATTATGGAACCAACCTAGGTGTCCATCAACAGATGAGTGGATTACAAAATTGTGGGAAATACACACAATGGAATTCTACTCAGCAATAAAGAAGAACAAAATTATATCATATGCAAGTAAATGGAAGGATCTGGAGAATATTATGTTAAGCGAGATCAGCCAATCACAAAAAAAGAAGGGATATATATTTTCATTAATATGTGCAACCTAGGGAGTAGTGGGGACACACAAGGGACTCTGGCTGATAATGGAGAACCCTCAGTGGGGAAAGGGAAGGGATACAAGGGAAGGGGAAGGGCAAGAAAGAAGTGAATCAGTGAAATTACTATCATAAACAATGTGTACATGTGTGAATATAACAACATCATTCTCGGTACTTCATATGGGTGGGGGGAGGCCCAGGGGACACTAAGAGCTGTATGCATGTATGTTAACATCAAATAGATATTCATTGTGATGTGAGACTCCCATGCACCAATAAAAGCATGTTAAAAAATAAAAAATATATATATGTATATGTATATATATATATATTTAAAGTTAAAAATAGCATGCGATTATGCACTATTTTCTTCAATTTAATAAGTAAAGTTCATTAGGATAACATTCCTAACATATGCATTTTTGTATTCATGTATTAATTGATTCAGTCAGCAAAGACCTGACATTGTAATTATATCCATCATTCTATCAGTTGTTTCAAAAGGATATGTGGTAGAGTTTGAAGGGGTAAAAATGGAGCTTATATGTGATTACTTAATAATAATGAGTACAATTAAGGATTAGAGGATGACATTTCAGAAAATAAAAACCAACAGAACTTTGGCTTAAAATTTAGAGTGGGAAATTGATCCCTTGTGATGGCCACAAATTATTTCCTCACTTATATATATATCCTTGATTAATCTCAAAGGCTTGGTTAATCTTTCATATTCAGCTTGTACCAGCACAGTATAATTCCTACATTATAGGAATTATAGGAGGTGCTAAGTAAGTACTTGATATATGAAGGAGTAACACAGTGTTATACTTTTAACCATTCCCATCTTATTTCTGAATGGACTGCAAAATAATTTTAGTAGAATAGAAGACATCAATTTGAATTACTTAGTAAAAATATATTCATAAATGTCACTAGTAACTGGATATTTTTAATCTTTAAAACATCATTAGATGGAGGATAAACTTTTCTAGTACTTTCATGTGCTAGGGTGTAACATAAAGATGTATTACATCATAACCTACAATATAATTAATGTGTTAGATATGAAAAATTTCATTCATAATAAACTTATAAATGAAAACTATATCTTAACTAAGGCTTGTGAAATAGCACAAACTATCTTCTAAGTATATATCTGTATATATAATTAATAAATCTTTAAAAACATATTTATTAAGTTTTAATTTTTCTTGCCTTAATATCAGATTATGTGAAATGAGCAGAACGTGGTGACACATTCTTGGGAGGCTGAAACAGGAGGACTATAGGTCTGAGTACAGCCTCAGCAACCCAACAAGATTCTCAGGAACCTAGCCAGACCCTATTTTGAAGCAAAAAATAAAAAAGGGTGGGGTGTATATCTTGAAGGTAGAATGCCCCTGGGCTCAATCCAAGTAACACACACACACACACACACACACACACACACATACATACACACACAAATAAATAAATAAACAAATTAACAAATAATTATGTGGAATTATATAGATGATAAACAAATCTCATCTTATGATTTTTGCATCTACCATTTTAATCACCTTGCAAAGAGAATGACTATTTTTTACATTAAAGAATATTACCTAACCCTTGCAAAGCAAGTGGCATATAATTTACAAAATAAAAGTAATTCTGTGCACATAGTAAGTTGCTACAAATATTTATTGAAGAAGTAAATGAATCCATTTGGTATAAATTAATAAATGTATAGCCCATAAAGACCACTTATGCAGGAAAGGAAAAATAAAAGTGATTTCTACTTATTGGTGGATAATATTGCATATAGATAACTTTTTATGATTATACATTTAAGAAATGTTGTAATCCCAGTACTTGGGAGGCTGAGACCAGAGGATCCAGGTTCATGGCCAGCCTCAGCTACTTAGTGAGGCCCTCTGCAACTTAGTGAGAGCCTGTTTCAAAATAAAGAATAAAAAATAAGGGCTGGGGGTGTAGCTCAGAGGTAGAATGCCCCTGGGTTCAATCCCCAGTACCGCAAAAAAAAAAGAAATGACAATTTTTATTGACACAGATTTTATATGAATATTAATAAATACCTTGGAGATGATCACACATGTGTTATATATACCAATTTACACAGGTAATTTAAAATAATTTGATATTATATTTTTAACAAATTTTCAGCCCAGGGTTTTATTTTTTTTCACTGAAAAAATAGTTTTTGTGGTACAGGGGATTGAACCCAGAAGTATTCTACCTTTGAGCTACATCCCCAGCCCAATTTTATTTCTTATTTGGAAACAGGATCTCGCTAGGTTGATGAGAGTCTCACTACTTGCTGAGGCTGCCCTTGAACCTGCAATCCTCCTGTCTCAGCCTCCTGAGTACTGGGATTACAGGCATGCGCCACTACACTGGGCTCTTTCACTGACAATTTGTTCCTCCATTTGTGTATTTTGTTGCAATTTCCTGAATTACCACTAACATAGTTTTATGGTTGATGTATGGCCATTACAGTATCCGTGAATCTCTGATACACCCGAGTATGTAGCAGGTAAGATATAACTGCCATCAGACTATGAAAATATTACAATATGCCTCTCTCAGAGATTGTTGAATTTGCTAAAACATCCTAAAATCAAGTTATGATAATCCATATGATTAATTCTGATAGGCATTAAAATTTTATACTTTATCATACATAGATATTTTCTTGTACTTATATGGGGCATACAGAGATCATGGAAAATTTGATTTACTACTTATAGAGAACTAAAGAATAAAAAGCTTTTTCTATTGGAAAGTGAAGAATACCTTTTATTGAGTGTTTTGTCCATAGGGGTTTTCATCCAGATCAATAGTCTCTTTCCATCACACTTTTTGTTTCTAGCAAACACGCTGATTAATTTGCTTGTTTGTTTTTAGTTTTCTAAAGAACAAAAGTCCTACCCTTGATTGGTTAAAGAATTATTACCTAATATTCCTAACCTATTTTTTTAATTTGGCATGATTGTGTTTTCAATTATGCAATTTTTCAATTACATTGTTCTTTCCAATCTGAATTCATTTCATTTTTGCAGCCAGCGTAGCTAATGATCAAATTTACTGAGAGGTAACTGGTGATTAATTCCTAAGACAGCAAAGACACAAAATTAAATATGTGTTTTATATTTAAGAGAAGAGAAAGCCTTTTGAGTTCCTGCTCAAAAGTTTATTGGCTGTAAATCACCATTTCATGAATGTCATAAACAAGTCTTTGTCTGCAGGACTCGTAGAGACTTATCATTCAAAGTAAGTATAGCAGATGGAGTGGCAAGTAAGAATTATCGAGCACTACTGAGTGCTCAGCACTCTGGCATGTGTTTACCATATATTATCTATTTTGCCCTTGAAACAACTACATGAGAGAGATATTTATGCATGAAAAATTTTTAGTCAGTAACTCATGCATGCCACTAGCAATGTGAAAATAGGAGCAGAAAAAAAAACAATGATCTGTTATTGCAGGAAAAATTCAAAGGGATTGGTGATTATAAAAAACCTAAGATACGTTCTAGATGAAGGAATGGATCCATGGAGGAGATTGGATGGATAATAGTGTTGGGCTGAAGCCAGGTATGGTGGCACACACCTGTAATCCCAGTATTTGGGAGGCTGAGACAGGAGGATCATAGGTTTGAGGACAGCCTTAGCAAGTAGTGAGACGCTCATCAACCTAGCAAGACCTTATTTCAAAATAAAAATAAAATTGGGCTGGGTGTATAGCTCGGAGGTAGAATGCCTCCAGGTTCAATCCCTAGCAACACACACACACACACACACACATACACACACACACACACACACACACACAGTGTTGGGCTGAATATCAATGTCATTAGTAAAGCATCTATAAATAAATAAATAAGTACATATTTATATTGGCACTTCTTTCTGCAGGCACTTGTGGAGTGCTAAATGATTAAGAACATACTGCATGTACAATGGTGGTCCTATAAGGCTATCATGGAGCTGAAAATTTCCTATCAGTGACATTGCAGCTGTTGTAAGATCCTAACACAACATAAGACTCAAGTGTTTCTGGTGATGCTGGTACAGCTAGTTGTATAAAAGTATAGCATATATAATTGCATATAATACATAATAATTGATAATAATAAACAACTATGTTGCTGGTTTGTGTTTTCTCTGCTATACTGCTTAACATCATTTTCCAGGATACTTCTGCTTACAAAGAGTGTCCTGTAAAACACTATGCCATTCAATGCTATCAGCAGCCTCACACGTCTGTTTACCATATTTCTCCAAAGCATCAAGAAGTCATATTGAGGGATAGACCTATACCATCTGGGTATGAAAGTATACTCTATGATGTGGAAGTATACTCTATGATGTGGAAGTATACTCTTATGATTTTTGCACAATGATGGAAATCCCTAAGAACATACCTCAGAACATACCCCTGTCAACCACAGGAAACATATCCCTTTTGGCCACATATGAATGTATTAATTTATTTAAACAATAGGACACCCTATGAGGTGGATATTTTAATATCATGATCTTATTATGGGAAATGTTAACATACATGGTATAATCAAGCAAATAGTCATATAGGTCAAACTTCCAAGCACCAGATTACAAGCAGCATATCTAAATCCCAGTATGTGAATTGTTCAAGGTTTAGGAGTAGGGGACTGTTGGTAGTGTTGGTAGCAGAATTAAATTTTAGTGTAGGATGAACTGGTTCGACAGACCAGAAACATAACTTTTGATGAACCAAGATATGGACCAGAGGGTAAGAAAGTACAAACTCCATGAAATGCTGATCCACCAAGCTAAGCAAGAAATGAATCGTCACTGTGGCTCAGAGATGAGCTATTCTTCTGTAGACAAAGGATATAGAAAAGACACTTTTTTTCCAGAAATCACTGAAGTCTTTGCTATGTTAAGAAACACAATATACAAGCAGTGCATGACAAAATGATCACCACCTACAAGGACACAAGGAAATCACGATCAGTACATTTTCTATTTTTAATACAGTAATCTTAATAACTTACAAATCTTACATATTTGACCTGTTTTTATAAATTCAACTGAGCATTCTACACTTTTATATTCATGGCAACATTCTCTGAGCAAAGAAGATAGCTATTAAGCTGTATCTTTATTTTTAATGCCCACAGAATGTGTGACAGTTGTATTACAAAAAGGACAAATCCCAAGAAAATCCTAACAAGATTTTAATGAACATGTTCCATGTAAAACCACTCAGATGATTTTGATCCATGGATAAGATTGAGTCAGAGGCTACTGCACAAATTTATATCATTAGAGTATCAAAATGATTTGATTAGTTTCCAGCATGTGTATGACTTCATACATATATTCCCAAGAATATGAATCAAAATGTCAGGGAAATGCAGGTGAAGCCAAATAAACAAGTTGTAGATTCAGTTCATACATCATTGATCAATGAATGTTATCAATTTTCCCACAGCCCAGGATCCTGATAACTTTCCTGTTGAGTGTGTAGCATAAATTTTAAATGACCTGGGGCTCACCATGAGGAGAATTACTAAAAAGCACTTTCAGTACTGTAAAAGTATTCTGAATCACTACTCCGCATAATGGGAGAAACTTTTAATGCAATTCTAAAGATTCAGCTAAAATAAATAGAAATGTACTTCTTTACATTTAATTCTTCTAAAGGTCAATTTCTAAATAGGTAAACTGATGACATAGGGAATAGAAATAATATTTGTGTAGTTGATTACCATCTGAAACACAAAGTGCTGATTAAATGAAAAGGAAAATGATGGAGAGTTCCAAGTACCCCAAATCATATTTTTTAATCTTTTGTGTGTGTTTTAGAAGATAAAAGCAATCCATAAAATCATAATGATGATCTGACCCATTCCCGCCCTTCAAGAATATTTGGAGCACAGACCTAATGTCCAGCATGCTCAAACAGGCTGTCATACTGAGACCATTGACAAGATGCTATTGGAAAACCTGTCCTGCTGCCCCTCACTCCAGCTCTGCCCCTCCATATAAAGGATCAAGCGATGAATGATTGCTTGTTTCTCATCATGAGTCATTCGCACATTACTTGTAGTTTCCAGCACCCAAGGAAGTAAAAGGAATATCCAGACCCACACTACCCCTGTGTGAAATCCTGTATAGGTAGCAAAAGAATCTCTGTCATCCTGGGGGTCATGGGTATGAGATTTTCTATGCCTCCACTCTATGTTTTTTAACCTAACAAAAGTAGCGGTCTCTTTTCTGTGCCTGTTCAAATTAGAAAAAGTCTTTCTCTTCCCATGATACATTTAACTTCATTGCTCTTTCTCTCTGCCTTAGCTTCTCACTGCTATAATACAAGAATTGACCTTACAACTTACAGGAAGGGAGATTTATTTGATCTGGGTTTCCTTGGGGATTTGGGGTTCAGTCCATGTGAGGCTGGGGACTGCAGATCTCAGGGCATGGCAGCAGTGGGAAGCAAAGAAGAAAACACCCAGGGTCCGCTCCTCACATCATGGAGATCAGAAGCAAGAGAGCAAGGGAGAGGAGGAAGATCCATGTATAATCCCAAGGCTACAATCCCAGGGACACACCTTCTCCAGCTACAGCCTACCAGACCAGACCACCACATAGTGATGGATTTATCCACTGCTGAGATTACAACCAAGCCTTGTTTCCAACATTGCTACCTTTTTTCTTTGAGGGCTGGGGGACATTCTATTTCCAAACCATTACACTCTTCTCTAATTAAAAAACATTTATTTCCTTTCTGTTTTAACCCCTTAACCTGGATACTCTGAAAATGCTACTCCATGATCAGCATCTTCCCCTATTTTCACAAAATCGTTTTTGGAGGTGACTTGCTTTCTTCTCTCACCCTATGAGTATCATGGTTAAAACATGATTGTTATCATTTTTCCTGAATGCCAGCTTCTGATGATTGTACATCTACCATACCTTTAAAGATTATACTGTTTTAAGACTCAAAAAACTCAAATGCAGGACTGTTGGTTTTTATGATAGTCAACTTCTGATCTCATGATCTTTCCCCTCACTTATTTCAGATACTGGTGCTTGATTCACAATCTTAATTTTCATGGTCATTCTTTCTATCCTTCAATATAATTCCATCATTCTCACAGATGACTGTTCCAACAGGCCTATCTTTCAGGTCTTTGGTAGCCTCTTCCTTTTACTATTTTCTAGATCATTTTTCCAGTAAAAAGCCTTTGGTTTATACATCAGAATTTACCAGTAACCAAGAACAATCAATTCTGAAATCAACATTAATACGCACTAGAAAAAATAATACTTTCCTCCTAGCTATCTCTAACACAATTTTACTGATTTTATCAGAAATTATAAGCCGGGTGTGGTGGTGCACGCTTGTAATCCCAGTACTTTGGGAGGCGGAGACCGGAGGATCCAGGTTCGCGGCCAGCCTCAGCTCTCTCTCTCTCTCTCTCTCTCTCTCTCTCTCTCCCTGTCTCTCTCTACTTAGTGAGGCCCTCCGCAACTTCGTGAGACCCGGTTTCAAAATAAAGTATAAAAAATAGGACCGGGGGTGTAGCGCGGAGGTAGAATACCCCTGGGTTCAATCCCCGGTACCACAAAAGAAAAAGAAAAAGAAATTATAGCTTGATTTTTAAAGTTATTTATGCACTATATATGTTTCCCCACTCATTAATTCCTTTACGTTTTCTTTGTTAAGCCAGCCAGATCACTCTATGAGCCATTGTTTCTATTTTTCCTCTTCAAATAACCTACTAATCTCTCATAATTTCTGCATCAGTAAGAAAAATACACCTTCTTAGTTGTTTAGCTTGATGCTTGTGAGTGACTCTGGACTCTGCCATCTCTTTGCCACTTACATCCTGTGAATCACCAAACCTCTGGATTCTATTTTGTACATTTCTCCCAATTTGGATGTCCATCTCAATGTTTTAAGCTCTGTCACTTCCTACCTAAATAACATGAGCTATATACTGAAGGTTTTATGTGCAAAATGAATAAGTTATAGTTCTATATTCACAGGTATAGGGAAAGTTTGTTGTTTTAACTCTTCTATTTGATTCTCATGTCTACTTTGTATTTGCATTCTCATACAAATATAGGAATCTAGGAAATACATATTTTGTCATGGATAATGCATAAATAGAAATGGGCTGTCATGATATATTATACTTTTTTGATATGGGGAAAATAATTGCAAGGTAAAATTAGTTTCTTCACAGCATTCTTTTTGTTATTTTATCCTAAGCTTTTTGTCACATTTCAGTAACAGTAATCTTTTTATTTTTTTCCTTTTTGCTTACTAGAATTTCTTTTTTTTGGAACAGTGTAGGTTTACAGAAAAAATGAAAGTGGAGTACACACATTACCATTATCTCAGCTACTATATACAATTTCACTTATTGATATCTTGTGAGTGGTATACATTTGTTACAATTGATGAGCCAATATTGAAACATTATTATTAACAAAAGCCCTAATATTGATAAATTATTATTGACTAAAGCCCAGAGTTTACATTAGGATTTACTCTTTGTGTTATACATTTCATTGATTCTGACAAGAACATGATCTTACCATTACAATATCATACAGAATAGTTTTCACAGTCCTGAAAACTCCCTGTGCCACTTGCATCTCTCCCCCAAGTCACTGGCAACCACTGGTCTTTTTACTGTCTTCCTGGTTTTGCCCTATTTAGAAAGTCATTTATTTATTTATTTATTTATTTATTTATTTATTTATTTATTTATTGTGGTACTGGGGATTGAACTGAGGGGCATTCTACTTCTGGAGCTACACCCCCAGCACTATTTTTTTCTTTATTTTGAAACAGGGCCTCACTAAGTAGCTGAGGCTGGCCGGGAACCCGGATCCACCACTCTCAGGCTCCCAAGTACTGGGTTTACAAGCGTGTGCCACACGCCAGGCTAGAATGTCATATATTTAGAATCATATAATATGTAGATTTTCAGAATGGCTTCTTTCACTTAACAATATGCAATTAAGTTTCTTCTATGTATTTTCATAGTGATCTTTTGTATTCTTTTATTGGTGCATTGTAATTATCCATCATGAGGAGGTTCACAGTAACAGGAACATACATGCACACAGCATTTGGTATGTTGCTCTCTGGGAGCCACCCAGCTACCTCCTCTTCCCCCATACATGTTATTGAGATTAGTATTGATAATTTTGTATATGTACATGGAATTATTTGAACTATTGGCTTCATCAAGTCTCCTTCCTCTCCTTCCCTAAACCCCTTCCTTTACTCTCCTCTTTTATATGTGGAAGCTAGAGAGAAATTGGTTAACAAAAGGTACGTAAGTTAGAGTGATCTTTTAAATATAAAAAACACATCATGTCACTGCTCAGTTTAGAATGTCTTGATAGCTTTTCATTGTTTAAAATTTCAATCTAAAATACCAATGGTGTCTAAAACTATATTACCCAAAGTGTGGTTTGTAGATAAGGAACACATGGTCACCTAAGAGTTTATTCTAAAAATAGATTCTCAGGTGCCACCTAAGTAACTGTGTCATCGCTGTCACACCGACAGGATCCTGAGGGACTCTGAAACACAATGAAGTTGGAAAGCTCTGGTGTTGAAGACCCTCTCCGATCTTTCCTCTGCACCTTCCCTCCGTCCCTATTCTCCTGTACTTCCCGTCCTGCGGCTATTTTACAACACAAAATTCCAATGCACTAAAAAGAAAGGCCTTTATTTTCCTACAGATTAATTCAAAGTTACAAAGGGGCCTTCATTTAAATAATAATGACAAAGATAAAAGAGTAATAATCAAGATAATTTCTATTTTTATACTCATACGAATTTTCTCAGTGGCAAATTACTTTGAATTTTACTTTTAAAATAATTTAAATGGCTGGGCTGGGTATGGTGACACATACCTGTAATCCCAGTACTTAGGAGGCTGAGACAGGAAGACTGCAAGTTCAAGGCCAGTGTGTGGTAACTTAGTGTGGCCCTGTTTCAAAAATAATAGAAAGGTCTGGGGGAGTAGCTCAGAGGTAGAATTCCCCTGGGCTTAACACCTAGTACCACACACACACACACACACACACACACACACACACCAATCAAAAACAAGCACTTAAATATTTTAACTAGTTTTCCTATGATAAAAATATGGAAAATTACAATTTTTAATGAAAAATTTCACATTCCTTTCATCTTTTCTTTAAAATAATCTAAAGTATTTGAAATAGTCTAAAGTATTTACTATTTCTTTGAAATAGTATAAAATATTTGAAATAGTCCAAAATATTTTCTGTGTAAAAACTTAATAATAGATTAATAATTTTTTAATATTCACTTTGTGTTTCCTTGATGAAGAGCAGAGACATTCCAGCCAGAAAAACAGAAAACCATACATGCTTCAATACAAATAGAAAGACATACTTAGTCATATAAACTTCACCTGGCTAACTTTTATTCACCTATCAGATAATAGCTTAAATATAATTTCCTCAGGGAAGCCTACTATGGACTCATCAGTCAAGGTATCCTCTGTAATGTAATACTTGATACTTTTTTTTTTTATTAAGGTCAATATCCTGCTAGATTGTAAATTCTATTAGGAACTTGGAACAGAGACCATATTTATCTTATTTTCTGCATTGCCCTCTGATTATGGGACATTGTTGAAAAGAGATGTGATGCAGTTGATTAATATTGTCTCAGTAAATATATGTGTAATTGCTGTGTCATGCAGTGAGCATTCTTACCCATGCCATCATGCAGTGAGCATTCTTACCCATGACCTGTAGCTTTAACACTTATATCCAATGTCTTGTACAAAGAACACTGATATCCAGAATAAAATACTTTCAATTGCTTCTAAAGAATGAGCGAAAAACATAAATCTCTTAAAACATTATATAAGTGTAATTTTATTGTTTTATGTGTTTTTAGCATGAAATTTAAATGCTCCTTCTTTTACTCAAGTTTCATATGGTCCAAAAATATTTTGTTGGTTCATTGGTCTTATTTACAAAACAGGTATATTCTTAAGCAGGCATATTGACAATTTTCCATCCTTCCCTTCCAATACAATCTCTTTGATACACGGACCCAGTTTTTCTTTTGTTGTTGCTGTTTTTTGTTTGTCATTTTATGCCAAGCATGCAGCAGTTGCTCAATAAAAATTAATCGCATTTCTCCTAAACATCTCAAAGCTCCTTTTAAAATTTATTTTATAAGCTTTATAACAGCTCCTGTTTCAAAAGAAGTATTTGTCCCTTTTCTTGTATGTAAGCCTGCTGGAATGAGATGGAAGGTTCAATATCACACAATAAAACAAAGGTGAAATAAAATGTAGTTCTCCTTAATCCGGGGACACTACTCCCATCACGACACCAAATTTCTTCGCGGAATAATAATGGGAAACTGTATTCTATCTCGGAAGCCAACAATAGCCAAGATCATAATAGGGTACATAGCTCCCAAGAAAAACGCCTGGTGCATCAGCAATAAACTCAAGATAGATCCCTGAAATACTGCCTTCCTTGGGATTCAGAATTTATATTCAAAACATTGCAGTTGCTGTGAGACACCACAATAACAATTCTACAGCTCCGTTTCAAAGGTCTAATAAATTAGATTCTTCCTTGGCTCAGTCAAAAAAGACTGTGTTCAGCAGTTTCAACAATGGAAGCCTCATCTAATTAAATTAAGTGCTGTAGAAGCTCGTGCCAGCAACACTACCTCGAGCTGATAGACTCAGGTTTGCAATATTGCTAATCTGGCATGCAGCCACCAGGATGATCACAGACACCGAGCCAACAATTTGATCTGAAAGAAAGGAAAGAGGTAATTCTCCTTTTAATGCAGCAGCAGGACTAAAATGAACATTTATATTTCAACCCTACCATATATCTAGAACATTTTTGGAAGGCCCACTTATTACTGAATTAAACATTTAATTTTTTAAAAAAGGCTGATCTCATCACTATTTTAATATGCTAGCTGATTTTCTTCCAAAGCATCTGAAAAATGACAAATTTTACTTGAAAATGCAGGATTTTTACTGATAGTTCTCAGGGTATATAAAAAATTTAGTCTTTTCCTCCTTGTGAGTTTGATACACACATATATTATAAATTATATATAATATGTAATTATATAGAGAGTTTTTTTATGTGTGTATGGTGCTAAGGATTGAACCAGAGGCATTCTACCTCTGAGCTACACCTCTAGTCCTATTTTGTTTTTTATTTTGAAACAGGGTCTCACAAAGTTGTGGCAGGCCTCACTAAGTTGCTGAGGCTGGCCACGAACCTGTGATCCTCCTGTCTCAGTCTCCCAAGTACTGGGATTACAAGCAGGCACCACCATGCCCAGCTTATAATTATTTATTTAGTTGGTTAGTTTTGGTGCTGGGGATTGAACCCAGGGGCATTTTAACTCCAAGCTACACCCCCAGCCCTATTTTTTTTTATTTGGTAACAGAGTCTTTTTAACTTGCTGAGAATCTCACTAAGTTGCTGAGGCTGCCCTCAAACCTGCAATCCTCCTGTCCAGCCTTCCAATATTGAAATTGAAGGCACCCACCCCATGCCCAGCCTGATTATTTTACTTATTTTTGATTGTTGGTATATATTCTGTAACAGTTTAAAGAATAAAATTCAAAGTAAAACTTACTACTGATACAATTTCTATTTAGAATGTGAATTTATTCACTATATTTATTGATGACTTTCAAAATCTTAAGACTTGTTACATTTTATAATTTTAGGGCACTGAATTTTTTAGGTGAGCTGTACATTTATATAGTTTTATTAACAAAAGCTCATAGTACAAAATGCCATTATTTGATTACGATCTGACTATTGATTTGATTAATAAGACTAATTAGAGAACAATTTCACAGTAAAAATAAATATATTATTATTCATTTCAGTCAGGGCCTGACCAAACTGTTAGGTTGTGCAAATATAATTAAACACAAGGTTATAATACAATTTCTTTGGCTAAAATATGTTGAATATGAATGTTAAACTGTATGTATACATATATATATCAATAAAAAGTGGATAAGAAGCCGGGCGTGGTGGTGCACGCTTGTAATCCCAGTACTTTGGGAGGCGGAGACTGGAGGATCTGGGTTCACAGCCAGCCTCAGCTCGCGCATGCGCGCACGTGTGTGCGCTCTCTTTCTCTCTCCCTGTCTCTCTCTCTCTCTCTCTCTCTCTCTCCCTCTCTACTTAGTGATACCCGGTTTCAAAATAAAGTATAAAAAAAATAGGGCCGGGGGCGTAGCGCGGAGGTAGAACGCCCCTGCGTTCAATCCCTGGTACCGCAAAAAAAAAAAAAAAAAGTGGATAAGAAATAATTACTGCAGCAGAGTTACTGACCTGATATATTAGTCTGGATTTAAAAATACACATAAGAATAAGAATATAAGGTTAGATATGGAGTGCAGAGGGACCACCCAATCTGAGAAACATAGTCCTAGAAGGATATGCCAAATGTATGGAGGACTTTCAATGTCAGGGCAAAAAACTAAAGCTTCAAATACAGGGTTAGTTTTGGTCACATCCTGAGATCCAGAGGAATATGGAAAAAGGAGATTTTGATTTTACTATATAATAATGATTTTAATGTAAGGAAAATGGGTGATTTAGTATGGCGTTATAAAAAGAGGATAACAAGACAGACCAAAAATATCAAGCATCAATGAATTTCTGAGACGAGAAAATATATCATGGGATAATTTTAAAAATGATTAACACAAGGTACGACTTAACACGGTCTACAGGTGTTTGTATAAAGTTGGGATCCTGCAATGTTCTCTTTGATTTGATGGATTCTGAAGCCCTAACATATTCATGACCATGTTTATATATTAATTCATTTAGTATTTAACTCTCTCAAAAACAGATTTAAGTTATAATTCTGTCAGTTCGTTTTTCTGTGAGAATTCAAGGCATAGTTTGAGGAATGAAAAGCGATGAGGGAGATGGAGACTGTTTAACAACAATGAATGTACTGAATGCTCTTTCTCCGATCATTGTTTAACATGCCATTATCCCATTTTACTGAGGCAGGTAATATAATTATTTAATTTAAATGGTTCACTATATGGAGCTGAGTTATTAAGATGATTTTTGACTTATTTATTATCCACTTCATACAGCACACTTTGCATGGATCTTTAGATATTAAGTCAGGATTGTAATGAAGATTTCCAATTCTATGCAGTTTTATAGTTATATCAAAAATTGAAGAGGTAGCATAAAAATATAATAATATTTAAAATGCACTAGAAAAAAAACCTGTTAAGAGATTAGTGATTATTTTCAACACAAACATTGTTTCATTAAGACTAGAGGAAAAAGAATAACTAGATCCTGTTTTGGTGATTACTCCTTTTCCTTCAGCCTCCTAATCAAGTAGCTAAGGCACGTAACAATGAGATACAGGATTGTTATGATCTGAATGTTTGTGCCCCTCCCAAATTCACATGTTGAAACCTAAACTTGATGTGATCATATTAGATGGTTTGGGGATTTAATTAGGTTATGAGGATAGAACTCTCATGAAAGGGATTCATCACATTATAAAAGAGACCCTAGAGAGAAATCCCTCACCCCTTACACTATATGAGGACACAGCAAGAATGTAAGAATGTGTCATTTATAAACTATTTAGTGGGTCCTCACCAGATACTGATTCTTCTGGTGCCTTGATCTCAGACTTCTCAGCCTCCAGAACTGTGAGCAATACATTTCTGTTGTTTATAAGGTTCCTAGTATATGGTATTTTGTCATAAAAACGTGACTAAGTAAGCAATCAAAGCACTACACCCTTCATATGTATTATCTTCACTCCAAAATACAATGTCCTTGGATAAAAATATCCATTTTAAGGATATTCCATTATGAGGAAGTACTGATGATCCAGCAGAGATGACTTCCCTCCTCACAGAAACTAAAACAACTGGCAGGCATTGTGCAGACTTAGGCTTTCTCCTGAACACAAATACAATGAAAGGGAAAAGCAATAAGCATATTCTTCCCATCACATGGATGACCTTTCCTAAATATGGCACAGTCCATCTCTCAGATTAGAGCCACACATGTTGACCTCTTCTTCATGGAGCAGCTGGAAAGGGCAGAGGGAAGAATCATATTTATTTATTTATTTATTGCAGTACCGGGGATTGAACCCAGGGGCAGTCAATCTCGGAGCTACACCCCCAGCCCTATTTTTTATTCTTTATTTTGAAACAGGCTCTCACTAAGTTGTGGAGGGCTTCACTAAGTAGCTGAGGCTGGCCGTAAACCAGGATCCTCCGGTCTCAGCCTCCCAAGTACTGAGATTACAAGCGTGCGCCACCACGCCTGGCTGGAAGATGATTCTTAAAAGGAGCACAATGAGTCCTTTCTGGTATAATTGGCTTCACCCACATTTTCCTAGATATTCAAAGTATAAATATCTGAATGTGACTTTACTTGACATTGAAAATAGGTTAACCTTCTTTCAATCTCATTATTCAGGGAGGAAAAGGACTCAAATAATTAGAAAAGCAATATCAGATCATCTAACCCTTCTGTCATATATTTATATGTTGTATTATTACTCTAAGCAAGAGAAAAATTGTGAAGTTGGCTGACATGACTTGGGGCTAAGTTTGAAATTCACAGGGTAGGTTAGCAGGTTGCAAATTAAGGTAAGAGCTGATGTTACAGTTTTGAGTCCAAAACATGCAGGGCAGAACAGCAGGTCAATAACTTAGAGTTTCTGTGTTGCACCTTGAGGCAGAATTGCTTCTTCTTTGGGGAAACTCAGTTTTTACCTTTAAATCCTTCAACTGATAGGATGAGGCTTTCTCACTATTTGGAGAGTGATATGCTTTATTCAAAGTCGAATAATGTTAATCACATCTAAAATATTAATCACTTCTAAAAAATTCCTTCACAGCAATATCTTGATCTATGCTTGAACAAACAGTTGGACATCATAGTCTAGCCAACTTGACACATAAAATTATCATCAATGAATAGACAAAAAACATGATATTAAGAAAAACAATGTATAAATATAACATGGTCATTAAATGTATTTAAGAATCCAAAGTGAATGCAACTGTTAGAATGATGCTGTAGATATTAAATTATCATCTAGTGTAATGGAAAGATAATGACAGGGAAATTTCATCTTCTTGTACTCTGAAAACATTACATTTTTTTACAATGGAAGATTTGTAGTAACCCTGAGTCTGGCAAGTTTATTGGCACCACTTTTCCAAAAATAGCATGCGCTAACTTTGTGTCTCTTTCACATTTTGGGAAATCTCACAATATTTCAAACTTTGACATTATTATTTTATGGTGATCTGTGGTCAGTGATTATGAATGTTACTATTGTAATACATTTGTCATTTCAAAAAAATGTGCTTATATATAACAGTGAACTTAATGCATGTTAAAGTCAAAGCCTAGTAGAAAGAGAAAGAGAGAATGTGCAAGTGAGAGAAATCCAATATGGAGCAAGACTCTAATTCTCTCCAACTTTATGAAGGCTGAGCAATATGAGGAAGTCATAGTAAAAAAAAAAAGAAAGAAAGCTTAATTCCAGCAGAAATTGGTTCATGAGGTACAATCCAGCTCCATAACATGAAGGTGTAGGGTACAGCATCAAGCATTGGTGTAGAATCTACAGTGAGTTATCTGGAAAATCTGTGCAAAATATTTGATGAAGGTGGCTAAACAACAGATTTTCAATATAGATGAAACAGCCTTCCATTTGCAGAAGATGACATTGTGGACTTTCATAGCTAAGGAGGAGAAGTTAATACATGGCTTCAAAGGACAGGCTGACTCTCTTGTTAGGGACTAATACTGCTCATCAGTTTGAGTGGAAACTAATTTTCACTGATAATTACAAAAATCATAGGGTCCTTAGAATCCTGGTAAATTAAATCTGCTCTGTTTATGCTCTAAAAAGAGAACAATGGAGCCTGGATGAAAGACATTTCTTTGGAACATGGATCCTTGACTATATTAAGCCCACCATTGAGACCCATTGCTCAGAATAAAATACTTTTCAAAATATTGCTGCTCACTGACAATGCATTTTGTCCCCCAAGAACTCTGATGGAGATGTAAAATGAGATTAATGTTGTTTTTGTGCCTGCGAACACAGTATCCACTTTGAAGCCCATGGATCAAGGGGTAATTTTAACTTTCAAGTCTTATAACTTGAAAGACTTGAAGGCTATAGCTGCCATAGATAGTTATTCCTCTGAAGGATCTTGGCAAAGTACATTGGAAACCTTCTGGAAAAGATGAATTATGCTGGATGCCATTATGTGATGTACATATATGAAGTTGTCAATGACAATCTCACTAATATATACAGGGAGGGGACAATAGCAGGATGGGATTCAGAGGGAAACACACCAAATGCAGTGTGCATGTGTGTTTCCAACATTCTGAACCTCATTATTCTCGGGTCCCGTCCGAGAGTGGTACGATACTGACAGGGGAGCAAACGCTAGACAGTCCGAAAACACACACCACGGACCAGGAGACATGTCTGGCACGATCTTGTTTATTAGAAAGCCAATCCCCCTTTTATAGTAGAGGCCATACAGGAAACTCGCAAGCAGTAGGGTGTGACCCAATGGCACGTGAGGGTCGGGTCACCACGCCCCCCTGTAACCTATCATAGGTGGAGGCACCTGTTGTCTGTGAGCACGGAAGGAGGTAACTGCCTATCATAGCCCTCCTGAGGTTAGGTGGGGCTATCTGCGGGACCTCCCTCTGAGGGGTCCGCCAGCGCCATCTTTGCCATTGATATGTTGAGTCACTGCCACGTGGAAGAGGCCCGGTACTCTGTACTCTAGAGCAGGCTTCTGCTAGTCTACCAGGCCCTTTCATGGCACTGGGTGGAGACCCCAGCAATTATGATATGTAATTACAATGCACCAATAAATGTATATTTAAAAAAAGAACAATTGTGACTTATGGCAAGAGGTCAAAATATCAACATGAAGAGGAGTTTAGAGGAAGTTGGTTCTAATCCTCATGGATAACTTGGAAAGGTTCAAGACTTCACTGGAGGAAGTAAGTGCAGATGTGGAGCAGAAATAACAAGAGAATTTCTAGAATTAGATGTAGCAAAACAGAAAGGATGTCATAAATGTAGAAGGGAGACCATTAGTATAGAGGAAGGGGTCAGGGGGACGGGAGGGTAAGTTAAGGTATTGGGGATCAAAATTGATCAAATTATGTTATGAACATGTACCAAAATGCCATAATAAAACCCATTATTCTGGATAATTAATATGCACAAGTTTTAAAAGAAAGTAGAGCATGAAGGTGTGACTCTTTCAATATCATGATAAAACTTCAACAGAGGCAGAGTTGGTTCATGTGGAAGAGCAAAAGAAAGAGGCTTCTTGAGATGGGATCAGCTTGTGAAGATGCTGTGAACATTGCTGAAATGACGGCAAATCATTTAGAATATTACATTATTATTATTTTTACATTTTATTATTAGTTGATGAAACCATGGCAGCATTTTGGAGGACTGACCACAATTTCAAAGGTTCCACTGTGCGGGAAGTGCAATCAAATAGCTTTTCATGCTACAGAGAAAGCTTTCAGGAAAGGAAGTCTATCAACATGGTAAACTCTCTTGTTTTGTGTTATTTTTAAAAATTCCTATTGCCACCCTAAATACCCTAAATTTGAAATGAACACCACTGGAATCAGTCACCAGCTATCAACATCCAGGTAAGAATTGATGACTTATTTACGGCTCTCATAATTCTTAGTACTGTTTAGCAGTAAAATATTTACAAATTAAGATTTGTAAGCCAGACGTGGTAGCACATAACTGTAATCTCAGTACTTGAGAGGCTGAGACAGGAGGATCCCAGGTTCGAGGACAGCCTAAGCAATGAAGCAAGACACTCAGAAACTGAGTGAGACCCTGTTTCAAAACCCAAAAACAAAAAATGTCTGGGAGTGTATCTCAGAGGTAGAATGCCCCTGGGTTATATCCCCAGTACCACAAAATAAAAATAAAAAAATAATATTTGTACCTTGATTTTTAGACATAATGCTGTTATGCAGTTAATAGACAACAGTATAGTACAAATACAATTTTTATACATAGAGGGAAAACAAAAAATTCATGTGACTCTCACATGGTAAATAAAGACATTATCATAATAATGAATCTGCAACATCTCCAAGACATGTCTGTAATTTTAGTGTCAGAATATTAAACTCTACTTCATTTTTCTTTCTGGAAATTAGAAAAAACTGTCTCAGTTTCAGGGTGCTGTAAAAAATAGAGCAAACAATGGAACTAAACACTTCAAACATTATGTCACCAATAATTTCATTGTCAAAGTGACTGCATTTTACTCTCTAGTCTTTTATCATATCTATCTATTTATTTATTTATTACTCAAGAATTTACAATTCCACCCATGGGTATCCTTCTTTCATATTTCGTCTAGTAAAAATGAATGACTAACGTGAAAGTAGGGAGTACATGAGAGAAAAGCAGAAACACTCTTAGGACCAGAGGACCAAGATGGAAAATTACAATAAGATAGTGTTACAACCATGAGCCTTGTAATGAACTTAGATATATTTCCCCTGATATGTTTATATCTCACATGATGCTACAAAATATTTTTCATATTCATAGGAGATCCTTTTCTAAAAGATAAGCTGTTTCCAAAGCACTTCAGTCTTCATACTACAGAAGACTTTACAGCTTTTATTTTTTTACCCTTCGAAGATTGTATTTAGATGTAAGAAAATCTACATACTCCCTAGTGCTATATTGGTGAAGAATGATATTGTATAGTGTTCTTACAGTGGTTAAAAATGCAACTAAAACCATGTTAATGGTTTATCAGTTATTATTAATGGTTGCTGGGATTCCATATATTATATTGTCAAATGTTTATAAGTACCCCACCAGGATTTACATGTTGAAAACCGGGCCCAAGCTAATGATTACCAGTTAGGTAGCCCAAATATTCCAGAAAACTTCTGGTCACTAATGTTTTTCAAAATATAAAATATTATTGTTTCATCAAATTATGTACTAGTTTATAATGCAGGCATTTAATAAGTGTGTAGGTATAAAAATCTTTCATTTTTTAAGTCACCTACAGATTATCAATTACGAAAAGGACTATTCATATAATTGATTAAACATTGATAATGAGTAAGATCCATAGAAAATTCCATCAGATACTAATAGTATTGCTTATAAAATTCCCTAGGCCCAACTTTTGTGCCAGTGATTGCTACAGCAAGCTGTGCCAAGTGAACTGTGGCCACTTTTGCATAATGTTGAATAAATTCTTATTCATTTCCAAGGTTCCTATGACCCTGTGATGTGGGACACCCAAGGAGCCAGTTCAGTGCTCGTGCATACAACCCAAAAGGTACAGGAATGAAGTTCAAGGGCTATCGTTATATGATGGGGGACTGAAGCCAAGAGTTAAGTGTTTTCCATTTTTGTCTCTCAGGTCAACTCTCCTGAAATATATTTTGTACGTCTTCTCAGACCATCCAATCCCATCCAGCACCAGATACACATAGTAGCTGCAGAATGGATGGCACCTCCTCCTGCCTTACCTTTCTCCCTTCTGTTTTACTTGCCCTGTGTGTGCCTTGTCCTCTTTTGGATTGCTTTCTGAATAAACTGCACAGCCCTTTGTTCTGGGGTCTGCTTTTCCTGAATACTATATAATATAATAAAACAGCGCGCGTGCATGATTTATCTCTCTCTCTCTCCTCTCTCTCTCTCTCTCTCTCTCTCTCTCTCTCTCCCTCCCTCCCTGTCTCTCTCTCTCTCTCTACTTAGTGAGGCCCTCTGCAACTTCGTGAGACCCGGTTTCAAAAATAAAGCATAAAAAAATGGGGCCGGGGGCGTAGCGCGGAGGTAGAACGCCCCCGCGTTCAATCCCCGGTACCGCAAAAAAACAAACAAACAAACAAAGAAAACAGTATCGCACATATATCTTTAACTATTCACTTCTTGTAAGCTTTTTTTTCCTCTCCAATATTTACTTTCACATGGAAGAAATGGAAATACCATGCCAGTTGAAGTGTCTTTCCTTTCCACATTAGGGATTCCAGCATCCCGAGAGCTCCGCCGCGGGAGTTTACTGGCTGTGTCATTTTTTTCTCATAGGTGCTGAGTTTTTCTGTGTATAACCCTCTTTTGACAGCCCATCAGATAAACCATCAAAGAAATTCTGTAGATGTCTTGAATGAGCCTTCCCTTTCATTACCAAATATAAACCTTCTTGCTTTCAGACTTATTTATATATAGTAGAGAGCAGTGGCTGAAATCAATAAAGCCCTCAATCAAGCTATGAAATAACACCACATCATCAGACAGACGTAATGGAGTTGGGAAGGGTCAGGAAAGGGCAGCCAGGATGATGAAGGGGATGAAGTGGCTTTCATATAGGTTTAAACTAAATCATCTGGTCATAATGTGACTTAGGTTTAACTTTCTTATAGTCAAAAGTCTATGTAAAGTCAAGAAGTTTGAAGAGCACAGTAGGTTCTACAACCTTTATAAGGTTGGAACTTTGATGCATGCCTCAATGATTGAAAATATATTTTGAAGACATTATTAGAAGTTCCCTTTAAGCCTATGGATTGTGCAGTGATTATCATCCCAAGGGGGGCTATTTTTAGAAAATATTGATAAGTTCACATAAAGCTTTGACTGATATTTTCCTACCTGGATAATGTAAAAATCTAGACTTTTGAAGACCAGTTAAATTTGTTTTCATGTTAGGTAATAGACATGTATTATGTAGTTTTGGGTCATGACAGGGAAAGGATTTGACAAAAAAAAAACTTTGTTGATTTGGTAGATGACAGAGTAGTATGTGTTTGTGTATGTGTGTTACTGGGAATTGAACCCAGGGACATTCTACCTCTCAACTACAACCCCAGACCTTTATATTTTTCATTTTGAAACAGAGTTTTGGTAGGTTTCTGAGAGTCTCACTAAGTTGCTGAGGTTGATCTTGAACCTGAAATCCTCCTGTCTCAGTCTCCCAAGTACTAGGATTACAGGGGTATGCCATCACAACCTGCTTATAAAACATATATCATTGTTTATTGTAGGTCTAGACTGAGGCAAAGTTGAAACCATTAAATTATTTATAAAATTATGTTTCTATTTCATTTACTTTTTTCTACTTCCAGAATGATGATTTTTTTCACTCTGAAGAAAGTCAGGCTGATCGAAAAGAAAGAATCTTATTCTTACATGTTAAATTCCACAGATATTTATGAACTTTATGAAGTATAATGAGCTACAGAGAAGGAAGCAAAAGAGCTAAGTTTAATAGTTTATGCAGTGTTTTACCTACTGAATTTTGAATGTTTGATATATCTAATTATTACTTGCTGAAACCAGCTATATTACCTAACAAAATAGATCAGATACTGTACTGTTTCTCTCTTTATCCGTATGTCATTGGTATTTTAAGACCATTTTAGAAAGGATAAATAAATGGACATATTTACCAAGGTACTTCAATAGCAATCACATATAATTTCTAAAATAAAAAGTGCCTATCTAAACATAATGCTTTCTTTTATTGAGATCTGTAACATTTTCAAAATGTAATTCTTACTAATGGTTTGTGCATACATATATTTCTCTCTGAAGACAACCAATGTTAACATCATTTTCTCGAGTGCTTTTCATATACATTTTATGCATACACATGACATTATCTTCCCTTTGTACATACTTCTTATAAAGGGCATAATGTTGATATAAGGGCAATTTTTGAAATATAACTATGTAAAAATTTTGCATTTTTAATTTGTTTTGTTCATTATACTAAGCAGTAAGAAAAGTAAGCATATTTGCTTTTCCCCTTTTTTGTTATCATATTTTATTAATTTGTTTATTGTTTGTAATGTTGATATTTGTTATTAAGGTAATTAGTTCTGGTTTCTTAAAAAATCTCAGCTGCTTAATGCAACACAGGTTCATTTCCCACACACATAAAGATTGATGGGGTTTGAGAAGCCTCCTTCCATCTGGTAGTGACACCATCTGGAACATGTGGCCTCCAAGGACCATGGAGGGAGAGAGAAAGAAGGAGGGAAGGAGACGCTCACTCCTCAGAGCCTCAGCCCATGAGCGACACGTGTTACTTCTGTTCACTGTCTTTTTTTGCTCATGGGTTTCAAAATTAACTGCAAGGCAGATTGGGAAAGTCAAGGAGAGCAGGGAATATTTAGTGAGCACAAACTGTCTCTCTGCATCATGCTTACAATGCTAAATACACTTACCACCTTGATGTTTAACATACAAACTTTAAACATCATTTATCTGATCCCCAGATAAAATTCATGGAACACATATGCAGATGAATGATGCATCATCTCTTAAACATACAGCTAACCATCACAGATCAAGAAATAGTAAATTAGTAGCTTCCCAGCTCCTGCTGAGCCCATAGTCAATCATTATTCTTCCTCAAGAGCAATGGTGCCTGTAGAGACACCACTATCCTAATGTCATGTATAAGTTATAATTTAGATTTGGTCGTTTTGGAACTTATGTAAACAAAAAACACACAGTTATTTTTGTGAGTAACTTTTTTTGCTGAACCTTATGTGTATGCGATTTATCTAAGTTGTTAGGTCAGGCATGTGGATCACAGTTACCAAATTCTAGTTACCGACAGTTCAGATATAACACAGGATTCACTAAGAAAAAACTTACATCCCAAGAAGTGGTAGAATGCATATAACTTGAGAACTCTCATTTTTTAAAGTATGAATGGGGCATACATATTCGATGTGTACTGTAATCAAAATTTGTACAGAGGAGGCACAGGGTTGGCCAGTAGGGTGGACATGCAGCAGAAGCCCTGCAAGAAAGAACAAAATGTTGCTTCACTCCACCTTGTAGTTTTTATAGCTTTCTGGAAATGCAGGAGGAAATACCAAACTTCTCTAAGTCGCATGACTATATTGAGGGGTCCTCAGGCCCAGAAACAATTCCACATATGATGTGTGCAAGGACTGCACACCAAAAGCCCATTTAAGGGAGCAGTTTCATGTCAGGAATATTGGAATTCACGTGGTTGTCTCTCCAGATTTCTAAATCCAGAGAAGCAAAAATCCTGCAAATGTACCAAAAGGATGAAGGAAATGAGCCTCAATCATCTGGGAGTTCATTTACTTTAATTATCATATACTATCATATGAAAGTTAAGACTTTATCTATTCTACTCTTAATCAACTCTTTCCAAATTTTAGCTACAGACATTAATTATAATACCTAATATTGCAAAGGCATGCATAAATCAAAATTGATTTACAGATTTCATGCATACCATTCCAAAATGCTAAAAAGATTCTTATAAAAAAAAACTTTCCTAAAGTTTCCATGAAAATGCAAAACTAAAAAATGCTAAGACACAGTTGATAAGAAACAAGTTTTAGGAATTCCTTTACTTAATATTAAGTTTTAATATAAATATAAAGTAACAAGACAGTATTTTATTGGTATAAACACAGGAAATAACAACATATAATTAATCTACACATTTGTACCTATATATACACATGTATATACATATATATACTTTCTTTATGAAAATGACAACTTCTGATATATTCATTCACATTTATTTGATATTTTTGATGCTATACTAAATTATATTTTAAATTTCCATTTGTTATGGAATAAGCAGCACAAGAGATTTTATATGTTGTCTTTCTTTAAAAATTTGCTAAATAATTCCAATAATTGATTTGTATATTCTTTGTATAGTGTACATATAATCATATCTGTCATATCCTACTTTTATTTTGCTTATTTCTTCATTTCCAATCCTTTTTCTTAAAACTTTTGTTTCTCTACTTGCATGGTTGCACTGGCTGGCACAATAAAATTCTTCAATCATTTCAATTTTCACAGAGGGAAAAATTCACTATATCTCATTTTGTATCCATCTGATAATGGCAAGAAATAAAAGATTCAAAATTAGTATTTTGAAGAGTAATAATTTGCAAAAATATGGGATAGATATAAGTAACCCAAAATAAAGCACCTTATGCTAGGACTGGTAGTGTGTGGCTACATTTAGGTCTCTTGTGGCAATGAGGACACTGGTATTTGAAGTCAGAGATGGTAGCTCCAAGAGAAGGGTTATCTCATGGGAGCTGTAGCCTTAAGTATTTGATACTCCATGATGCCAGAAGTTGCAATAGGGATGAGAAATTAAGAAAGTTGTTTGACTTCTTGATGATTGCCATTCTGATTGGGGTTAGGTGGAACCTCGGTGTAGTTTTGACTTGTATCTCCCTCAATGCTAATGATGTTGAACATTTTTTCATGTATTTATTGGCCATTTGTGTTTCTTCTTTTGTGACGTGTCTATTTAGTTCAGTTATCTATTATTTGATTAGTTTATTTGCTTTTTTAGTGTTAAGTCTTAAGTACTTTGTATATTCTAGATATTAGTCCTGTATCAGAGGTGTAGCTGGCAAAGATCTCCCATTCTGTAGGCTTTCTCTTTAGAATCTTGATGGTTTTCTTTTATGAGAAGAAACTTTTAAGTTTAATGCCATCCCATTTATTAATCCTTGTTTTAATTTGCTGATCTTTGGGGGTCCTATTGAGGAAGTTTCTACCTTGCCTATATGTTGGAGTGTTATACCTATGCCCTTCTCTAGTCAGAATGGCAATCATCAAGAAGTCAAACAGCAATAAATGCTGGGGAGGATATGGGGAAATAGGAACTTTTCTACACTTTTGGTGGGATTGCAAATTAGTACAGTCACTATGGAGATCAATGTGGAGGTTCCTCAGAAAATTGGGAATGGATCCACTATATGATCCAGTTATACTATTCCTGGGTATCTTTCCAAATCAGAATATTATAAAAATATATGCATATCTATGATTATAGCAGCACAATTCATAATAGTGAAATTATAGAATCAACCTAGGTGTCCATCAACAGATGGATGCATTATAAAATTATGGGATATACACACAATGGAATTCTACTCAGCAGTAAAGAAGAACAAAATGATGTCATTTGCAGAAAAATGGATGGATCTGGAGAACATTATGTTAAGTGATATTAGCCAGTCACAGAAAGTGAAGGATCATATGTGTTCTTTCATATGTGGAAGCTAGGGAGTAATCAATATACCAGAGGGACTTCAGATAATGGAGGAGAACCTCAGTGGATCCAGAGATGTGGTCTAGGGGAAAGGGGGTAGGGAGAAGGAGAATCAATGAAGGTATCACTTCTACTGACATTATGTACATATGTGAGAATACCAATGTAAATCTCAATATCCTGTATGTGAAGGGGGGGAGTGGGGAGGGAGCCAGGGGAAAGCCCACCAAGTGCTGTGTGCATGTATGTCACTATCACTATGAACTACATTATGATGTAAGAAAGACTATAATGTACCAATAAAAGTATAAAAATAAAGTTGCTTTTTCCAAAAAAATAAAAATGAAAGAAATTAAGAAAGTTGGAGAGGGTAACATGAGTATTTCACCTCTTTTATGTGCAGTTTACTAGTGTCTCCTGGACAAGCTTTGACTTAGACTCATGTATTTTATTTCAATTCTACAATGATATTCTGTTGTTTTTATCGTCTAATTTTATGTATATCAGAAAATATCCACTTGGGGTATTCATTTGATATCCTACAGTCAGTCATTTAGTTCTTCCAAAAATCTGGTAGTAAGTTGAAAGCTGTTTTGCAAATAAGCATAGTTTATGATAGAAATGGGTATCACATGAATATCAAATTCTAGTTGTTTGCACTGGATTTTCATCTTGTGGACTTGGAAGAAAGATACATGGAACACCTCTGCCTGCAACGTGATACATGTCTGAAAATGTCAGGTCTATCATATCACAGAGCATATATGGTAGAATGACTAGCCCTGAAGCTAGAATAGGTGGAGAAATTCTTTGCTTTTATTTTTGTTTGTTCTCAAAATGCCTTTTAAAACTGGCAGCCTCATAGGTTAACCCAAATGTGAAATATGTTACCATAAAAATCCAAAAAAGGACTCTTTTTTTCATGGTGTACAGTGCAAGATTAATCAACTTGTCTCTCTCCTTTAAAGTAGTATTGTCAATGTACTAAAAAATACTGGATCCTTGGCAACTTAAATGTGTGGAGCTGCTGCAGATTCCCTAGTATTATCTTTGATCTTCTGTCAGACATATATTATAGTAAGGCATTTGAAGTGTTTCTATTTCCTGCTCACTATGTGTTACTATAATCTGATCAATGAGATGGACTTGCATAATATTCTATGGACTGTCATGATAATCAAGATTCATTTGGAATATGTTATAACAGAGAGCAAACTCAGCATACTCTTGAGGCAAATATATGAAAGCATACTGTTGTCCTTATTACATGAATCATGCCACTTCTGGTTTTCCTTGCTACTAGTGATATAAAAGTAGATTAATAATTTAATTCTGGGTTCCAGAATCTGCTTGATTTGCTCTAGTAAATGCATGGTTACTAAAACTTTAGGTTAAAATGGAATCTCTAAATGAAGGAGTTATGCTAATCTATATATATATTTTTTTTCTACAATCTGGCTTTTGCTCTAACAAATAGTCAATTTAAATACTCTTTAGTAATATTGACCACTCTTGAAAATTTTTAGAATTTCGTGACCACATTAAACTCTAAAGTAACCTCCCTGGATACAAAAAAGCTTTTATTAGTTTGGATAAGAGGACATTACTTTGGGTTTTCATTTGTCCCTTCCTGCTATTTCAGGGATCTGGGAATTGATGCACATATTCATCCAGTTACTAAAATATTTATTCCATCATAAAATCTTTAATTGAAATATAAACCTTCAGATAAATCTGTGCTTCTTTGGACAGAGGGAGAGACAGATCCAGTATATAGTCCCTTTAACATCTACTTCAATAAATTAGTCTTCAAGGGACAACAATAATCTTTTAAGGCATCACAAATTATTGTCAATCAAAGCCAGTATCTCAAAATTCTCAGAAATGTTAATTCTTTCTAGTTTCTGTACAAATTACTCCAGTAACTATTTCAAAATTCCTTTGGAGAAATTTTGAGATAACACTCATGCTATACCACTGTGGCTGTGATGTAGAATCCTTTATCAAAGGAGCCATGAACTATGTGTGAACTGTCATGTCTGGAACTAAGAAACAGGCTGTAAATAGTTCCCTGCAAAAGAAATCTAAAACTCTTTTGCCTAAGTATGACAAGGTACATTTGGGCATTTTTCCAGACAATTTTATTCGCAACGATCTTTTGAATAATGACATATTTTTCAAAAATTAAATATTTTTTGTAATATAATTTTAGATACATGTACTGGTAATGGTTCTCCAGATAATCAGAGCCAATAGGATGTATAGAGATTTATTATGAGACTTACTATGAGGTATTGACTCATCACTGTGGAGGATGAAGAATCCCACGATCTGTCTGGAGGATCAAGAAAGTTGATACTACAATTTCAGTTAGAACCTGAAGACCTGACATTGAAGACAGCCAATGGCATAATTCTTGGTCCAAGTCTAGAGTTCCCAGATGAGTTGTGTTACAGTCCAAGCACAGAAAAAGGTGGAGGTTCCAGATTAAGCAGAGATCAAATTTGCCTTTCTTCAGCTGTTTCTGTTTATTCAGGTCCTCAATAGATTCTATGGTGCTCACCCACAAGATGAGAATAATCTTTATTCAGTTTTATGATTCAAAATTTGTAGTCTATATTGTTGAGAAGTAGTAGTGTATGGCTTTATTTCTTTTCTTTCTTTTTTTTTTTTAGTACTAGGAATTGAACCAAGTGGCTCTTTACCACTGAGTTACATCATTAGCCCACCTGAGTTGCTGGTTTTAATATCAGGGAAATGTCTTTATTATCAAGGAAATGCTTGCCTCTGAAAATAAGTGTATTGGACAGGGTTCTCTAGATTAACAGAATACACAGAATGAGTATATTTGAAAAAAAGGATTTATCAGATGGGCTTACAGTTTGAAGCAATGTAGTCCCAGGTTCTGACTGCATGTGGAGAGTCAGAGGAACCAGTAGCTGGTCGAACGGTCTAAGAGCTGGAGTCTTAGGATCAGAGCAACCACTAATTCAATCCCAGTCCAAGACGTGAAGATCAGGAAGCTCTTCGGAGAAACGATGGTGAAGTTTCAGTTCCAAGAGCTGGAGGCCGAGAAGATCAAGAAGCTCTTCAGAGAAAGGCGAAGCCGGCGGCCGACGATCTCAGGTGAGAGCAGATGCGTTTTCCTCGGAAAGAGTCGCACGCACTCTACGCGGCTTCTCCCTCTTTTATCTAAGTCCACACCTATCAGAATCCTGCTGCCTACATTCAGGGCAGGGCTTTCTGTTTAATCTGATGTTACACACCCAAAATCACATAATCTTGGGTGTGTCATGATCAGGTCAAGTTGACAACCTAGACTGACTATCACAATAAGTTAGGATAAAGTTTCTTCTCCTCCTCTTCCTCCTCCTCCTCCTCCTCCTCCTCCTCCTCCTTCTTCTTCTTCTTCTCCATCAGCATTTGAGAAGGTTTGACATAAACTTTTCTTTAATGGTTCCTGGAATTCAGTGTTTGTAGTCATCTGGTTTTAGACTTTTCTTTATGGTAATCTTTTGATTGCTCATTCAATCTCTTTGTTATAGGTTAGTTTAAATTTCCTATTTCTTCTTGATTCAGTTTTGATATTTTTTCCATAAATGTGTCAAATTTATATAGGCTATCTAAATTTTTGGTATTTATAATGTTTTCTTATAATTTTTATAATGTCTCTGATAATAGCTCACTTTAAATTCTGTTTTTTAGCATTTGATTGTTCTGTCCTTGTCAGTCTAAAAGTTGTAAATTTTGTTGTCTTCAAAGAATCAACTTTTGGGTTTTTAATTTACTTGTGTTTTTATATTCTATATTTCTTTTTTAATAATAAAGGATCAGTTTCCTTTATTATTGTCTTTTTTATGCCATCTTTGGGTATATCTAGAACTTGTTTTTCTAGTTCCTAAAGGTGCAAAATTAGGTTATATATGCTTATTTTTTAATATAGGCATTTAAAGTTCTAAATTTCCCTGTAACCAATATTTCCACAGCATTCCATAAGTTTTGGTATGTTGCTTTTCATTTTTCTTATTTGGGTCAAAGTATTTCATAATTTTACTTCCAATTTCTTCTTTTACCCACTGATTGCTAAAGAGGTTGTTTATTTTTATATGCTGGCCTAATTTTAACATTGTAATTCTCTTTTCTATGTGACTTAAAGACAAATGTGTAAAACAATAATTAAATCCTATGTTAACGCAACATACAATGTGAAAGATGTGATTTATAAGAATAGCAATATGAGAAGGGATAAAATTGTAAAAGAAGAGTTTTTGTACATTATCAAAACTAAGTTGGTATTAAATAATTTTTTTGTTATAAATTTAAGTTAGCTACCGGAAAATTACAAAACCAATATGCAACAATACTTACTATCGTTTATGCTTACCTAAGTAGCTACTATTACTGTTCTTTCTTTCTTCATATTGCTTCAATTTATTATTAAATGTCCTTTCAACTTGAAGGACTCTAGAATTTCTTACAGGTCAGCTCTATTAGAAATAAACTCCCTCACTTTTTGTTTATCTGAGAATGTCTTTATTTTTCCTCAATATATGAATGATAATTTTTCCAGATTATTAGTGAACAGTTTTATTTTCATCATTTTAAACATGTTATTCCACTGACATATGGCTTCCATGATTTCTGATGAGAAACTAGCAATTCACCTTTTTGATGATCCATTATTCTTAATGAGTTGCTTCTCTCCTGGCACTTTGAGATTCTCTCTTTATAGCATATAACAATTTGACTATAGTGTTTCTTGCTGTGGATATCTCTGAGTTTATACTGCCTTATGTTTATTAAGTTTCTTGGGTTTCTAGCTTTATGTCTTTCAAAAGCTTTGGAAGTTTTCAGTCATTTTTATACATTTTAACATGCCTATATTTTCCTCCTCTCTGAAACTATATTATTATTAATTTTTATGGTGTCTCATGAACCCTCATGCCTTTATGTATTGATTTTATTGTTTTCTATTTTTGTTCCTAGACTCAAAGAACTCAATTGACCCATCAGGTTTGATAAGTCTTTCTGCTTGTTTAAATCTTCTGAGTAAAAATACACCTTAGTGTACTTTTTATTTCAGTTAGTAGACTTTCCAGTATTAGAATTTCTAATTTGGTTACTTTTTATCATTTTGTCATTTTGTTGGTATTTTCTATTTGGTGAGACATTTATTTTTTAGTTTAACTTAAAACCTTGACAATAGTTTTATTAGTTTTTTATTGTATTTAAGAGATTTGATTTAGTGTTGTCTTAGCCAATTTGGGCTGCTATAACAAAATTCTACACATTGGGTGGCTTATAAACAACAGAAACCTATTTCTCACAGTTCTAGAGATTGAGAGGCCCAAGATCAGGATGGTAGCAGATTTGGTGTTTGCTGAGGGCCTGACTCCTGGCTCCTGGAATAGTGCCTTCTTTGTCCTCCCATGATGGAAGAGACACAGCTGCCCCATGGGGCCTCCTATACATGGGCATTAATCTCACTAGTCATTATCACTTTTTAATAACCCCACTTCCTAGTACCATCACATGCATGATTAGGCTTCAAGCTTCAGACCACAGCAAATATCTTTATACCGAAAGTCTAATGCTTGCACTTATTTGCAAATGGATTCTATTTGTTTCTACTTTTCCTCTGTGAAGAAACAATACTTCTGTGCGTGTCTAATAATTTCTTTGTGAAAAATGAACATTTTAAATATTGTAATGTGACAACTGTCAAAACCAGATTATCCATTCCTCCAGGGGTTTATTGTTGTCATTTGTTGTGGGTCATTGCTTTTTTGTTGTTGTGTTTTTGTTTTAGTGTCCTTCAAAGCTGTCTTGTAAAATCTGTGCTATCTTTTATATGTCCAATGAAGTCTATTTTTCTCTAGGTGAATAGTAACCTATTGTTTTGATAGACTTTATTTAAATATGTGTATCTGAGAAAAGAAAAAAATAGCTGGGCATGGTGGCCTATCTGTGATTCCAGTATTTGGGAGGCTGAAATAAGAGAATCACAGGTTTAGTGCATGGTAAGTTAGCAATACGCTGTTTCAAAATACAAAATAAAACAGCAGGAGATGTAGTTCAGAGAGAGAATGCTCCTAGGTTCAATCCCCAGTATCACCTTTAAAAAAAAGGGAAGAGAAATAAAGGAGAAACAATACTCTCCTACTTGTTGCATTTGGCTCTGTGTCAGAATGCTCTTCACTGCCTAGCCAGTTCACTTTCAACTCTGCCTCCCATTCACTTGTGGCTTGCATAGAGCCTAAAGCTCCACCGTAGTTGAAAGATGGTCTCTTCATGTTTTTGCTAACCATGCATCTAGGCAGCATGGCTGTAATCTTCTCAATTCCCTGGTATACATGGGAGCTATTAGAAGCTCTTTATTTCCACTGGGTCTCCTTTCCTAATTACTTCTTCCCAGGACTTTGGGCCTGTGGGTCCTGATGTTAACTCTTGCGATAGCTAATATTTTTGCCTTGGAATGCTTTCAGCAATGCCCCCAGCACACATGCACCAAAGCCACCCTGTGACTATTTCAAGTTGAATGAAATGAGTAAGTTCTCCTACTTTTCCTTAACATTTCCTCCAGATAGAAACATACAACCATGATTATTTGAGAATAATGTCTTTTTTGCCAACTCAAGTGTTCACAGATTAAGGAGGTGTTCTTGGTGTTGTCTTTACAGCTGCTGCACAGCTGGGGACAGGGAGGTGACAGGCATGCTTTGATAAAAACCACAGAGCCCTTACTAAGGTGCATCAATGTCTTCAGTCCTTAAGCTTTCTTCTAGTTGTTTTCATTTTATGACTAGATTAGAAAGTCTGCAAAAACTGATTCTGAGAATTTTTGCTTATTTATTAATATTTTTCATGAGAGGCTGAGCCCTAAAATTCCTGACTGCCATTTTTATTGATGTCAATCCAATACTCAATTTTTTATCTTTATTTTTACATAGTGAGTGGTCTGATACACAGAAAACACTATTTTTTGTTATCACCATATTACCATGTAAACATATTTTCTTTTTTTGTAACCTAAACATTCCCTATTAATATTCACATTGGGAAGAAAAATAGATGATCATTACAATGTAAAATCATATTTTTGCCTCAGCTGTCAGGGAATAATTGTAATAGGCATCATATAAACAGAATCTATAATTCAGAATGAGATAAAGTGAAACTAAATGCTATTGGTGACTTAATCAGAAAAATATAATTCAAAGATTGCATTACATGGTACCTTTAGCCTGTTTAGATTCAAACATTCTCATGCCCCAACCTTGAATATTTTGTCAACTAACAAAATTTCCCTAAGGTAAGTTCATGTTAGAAAATGTATTAAGAATTAATAATTATTTTTCTGTTGAATGTTATAATTCTGTGTGAAAAATTATATAACCTGTAAAATCTATTTTATATGTTGATACCTCTGATAAAACAAGAAAATTGATATAAAGTAGGCTTTCTTGACACT
>PVJS01007364.1:0-30414 GCA_004027185.1 Glis glis
AAAAAAAAAAAAAAATGTAAAAGCTTAAGGGTCGTGTAAACACAGGTGCCTGAAACTGCCTATAGTCAGTGGTCTGCCAGCCCCTTCCCTAGAACATGGAGGAACAGCAGCATAGGAGGGTCTCCTGCACTGTCCAGCTGGCTGATCAGAGTGGACCACCTGCTCAGACTTGGAGATGAAAAATAAACTTCTACTTTGTTCAAGTTAAATAATAAGGGGGAAAGCCCACTAAATGCTGTGTGCATGTATGTCACTGTCATTGTGAACTACGTTATGATGTGAGACTATAATGCACCAATAAAGGTATAAAAATAAATAAAAGTAAAATGGAATAAATTTTCACCAGAAAATAATAAAAGGAGGAGGAGGACGTGGAGGAGGGAGATGCCGGAAAAATTAAGCGAATCAATCTGAGCCCAGACCTGGGCACACAGGTGCTATTATTGTTAGCCATTAGTGAATCCTGCTGGTTACATGTTCAAATGCAACCATTTCCCACCACTGTGGTCCAAGCCAACTTCCTCTCTCAGCAACTTAGTGAGACCCTGTTTCAAAACAAAACAAAAAAAATGTTAAAAAAGGGCTGAGGGTGTAGCTCAGAGGTAGAACACTCCTGTATTCAATCCCCAGTACCACAAAAAAGAAAAAGAAAAAAGAAAAGAAAGAAGGAAGGAAGGAAGGAAGGAAGGAAGGAAGGAAGGAAAGAAGGAAGGAAGGAAAGAAGGAAGAAAGAAAGGTTGATTTGGAAAATAGGAATTGCCTCTGTACTGAGCATGTGCAGACCTCCCCCCTGCTGTCATGCCCTCAGCAATACAGCAGAACAACTATTTCATAGTGTTTACATTGTATTAGGTATTAAAAGTAATCTAGAGGTGATGTAAAGTGTTAGGGAGATGTGCAGAGGTTCTATGCAAATACTGTTCCATTTTATATAAGGGACTTGAGCATCCTTGGATTTTGGTATCCACCTGGAACCCCCGTGGAAACTGAGAGACAGGTTTGCCATCTGTACATTATTTGTTCTTCTTCTCTGGAATGTAAGTGCCATGAAAGCAGATTTTTGTCTATTTTCTTGTTCTTCAACATACCCCCCAGCTCCTAAAGCAGCACCTGGGACGTAGTAATCCTCAGTAAATACAGTCATGTATTTGCTTAATGACAGGGAAGCTTTCTAAGAGATGCCTCGTCCAGCAATTTCATTGTTGCACGAACATCCTAGAGTGTACTTAGACAAACTAGGGGCTACGGCATCACTAGGCAATATGGTCTTAGGGAACCACCATCGTACGTGTGGTCCACTGTTGGCAAAAATGTTCTGTGGTGCTTGGCTGGACTTGCTGAGTGTATTAGTTGCCTGTGGCTGCTGTAACGGATTATCACAACGTGGGTGGCTTAAAACAACCAAAGGGTATTATTCATCCACGGTTCTCAAGAGCAGAAATCTGAAGTCAAGGTGTGTGCGGGGCTGTGCCCCTCAGAAGATTCTACGTGAAGGTCCTTCCTTGCCTCTTCCTATTGGGGTAACTCCAGAGGACGATACTTGCTCTGTAGTCTCGCCACGGAGGGTGCTGCATTAGGCAGCACCCGAATAACTACTCCGTGGTTTCTGCCACATAAGGTCGCTGCACCAGGCAGCTTCCGAATAACTACTCCGTGGTTCCTGCCACGTAAGGTCGCTGCCCAGACAGCTTCCAAAATTCTGTGGTTCCAGCCACGGAAGGTTGCTGCACCAGGCAGCTTCCGATCAATAGTCTTCTCGCACGAAACAACACGAAGTCTGATATAGTAATTTGCAAAATAATTACATTTAATAATTGAGGGATCGGGGAGGAGATAGAGATGACAAATTCTCCTGGCCTTCTATAGTCAGCACCTTGCTTTTATAGACACTTTAGACAAAACATCATAAAGGTTAATCAAACACAGAAATCAACAATTATCACAGGTTACAGTAAAGAAGGTCAGTGAGGCAGGCATGTGACAAACTTAGGGGAAGGAGGGATTAACCATTACTGGGTGGAGATGACATCAAAGACTGCACCTTCAAGATTACCCCAGGTCCCTTGGAATGTCCGCTTGCTTGTGGGACAAATCCCACCCAGCCAAATACCATGTACTCAAATTGAGCTGGTCCATGATAATCTCAGTGTGCGTTCTAAGACAGGCCTCGGCCCTCGACATCTTCCAAAGTGTCTGGCGGCTCCTAGCTACATCACTCCAGGCTCTGCCTACATTCTCAGGTGGCCTTCTCTTCTGGGGCTGTGTCACCTGCACTATTTCTTATAAAGTCTCCTGTCACTGAATTTAGGGTCTGTTTAGGTAATCCCAAGGATGATTGGAAAGCCTTAATTTAAAGAGAGAGAGAGAGAGAGTGTGTGTGTGTGTGTGTGTGTGTGTGTGTGTGTGTGTTGCTGAGGATTGAACCCAGGGGCATTCTACTTCCAAGTTACACCCTCAGCCCTGTTTTATTTTTTATTTGGAAACAGTGTTTCGCTAGGTTGCTGAGAGCCTTGCTAAGTTTCTGAGGCTGGCTTCAAACCAGTGATCCTCCTGTTTCAGCCTCCCAAGTACTAGGGTTACAGGTGTGCGCCATCACGCCTGGACAATTTAAGGGTCTGCAAAGACCCTTTTCCAAACAAGGTCACGCTCACAGGTTCCAGGGATTAGGACGTAGGCACGTGTTTTTTTAAGGGACACAGTTCACCCCGCTTTGCTGAGTAACTCATGTATTGCTGTGATTGTTTGGCTGTCTACAATCAGTTTCCATAGCTCATTTCCTACAAAGGGCTCAAGGTACAAGCCTTGGAACTCTGCACTTGGAAAACCTACTGTGCGTGCCAGAGCAAATTCAAATTCATTTAGTCATTTATGATCCCCATCTGTGGGTTCTTACCGGGTACCAGGCAGAGGGGCGAAGGAAAACAGAGCTTACAGGATAAAAAGGTACATGGTATGGGGTGGATTCAGAAAACAGCCACTGTTTCTTAGACTTTTGATAATTATTTCATGGAAAAAATCTCCTTTAATGTTTAATATTTGACAAAGGCCACGCCTATATTTTTTAATAGCTCAGCAAATATATACACACACCCCTCCCGGCGTTTCTGATATCTGAGAGGTATGTCCCATGGAGTAAGAAGGGGGACACCCAAGAGAGGAAAACAGGGAGTTACTTCCCACTGGAGGACCAGGGGAGGCTTGTGGGGAGGTGGCATTTGATCAGGCATTAAAGGACAGGAAGGACAGTTTGTGTGACACATGTCTTGTACCTCCTTGGGGACGGCCCTTCCCTCCCAGCATCTCCTGGGATAATCACAAGAAGCCCAACGAGGTACATACTACCAGTAACGCCATTTCACATTTGGGGAAAGAGGTTAAGAAATGTACTCAGAGTCCCCCGTGCTGGCATGTCACCCCAGAGCTGGGCTCTGCGCCGTGTGCTCCACGCCGCTCACACCGCAAAGGGCTTCAGAGGGCAGCAAGGGAGCTTGTGGGAAGGATGGGGAATTCCTCTTCTTGTCCATCTCCCTCGTCACCTGGTGAGGCTCTCCAAGGCAGGGACTTTGCGTATTCATCTCGTTCTCCCAGAAGCCTGCGCCATGCCTGGTACTTTATTAAGGTTTGCTGAATGAATGAATGAATGAATGAATGAATGAATGAATGAATAGGAGTTTGACCAGCAGAACTTCAGGCAGGCCGTTCCAGGCAATGGAAACCAACTGAGAAAATGCTGTGGTCATGGTGCACGTGAACATGTGGGGGAACGGGAGGCCGGTCCTGTAAATGCAGAAGTCTGGAGTCTGCACGTGGACACTGTGACTCGATTTGATGGCCACTGGTTCCAGGTTCCTCCCGGTGCCCTTCTCTGCAGCACGGTACCAGGGAGCAAAATGCATTCCCACAGTCCCTAGTGCAGGCACAGGAGCCGTGCAGACCCCTGCTTTGCTAGTGTGGCTGGCGGCGGGGCTGGGCCGCTCTGCGGCTCACAGCTGGAGCAGTGGGCTCCACAGGCAGCCCTGTGAGGACAGAGGCAGCAGCTCTCTTGGTGACCCAGCCCTGCTGTGTGGTCTGGGAGTCCTTTCTGGAAGTCTTGCTTGGTGTCCCTTCCTACAGACTCCCCAGTGATGATCAGACCATCTGTTGCTATAATTTTTTTTAACATTTCCTGTTGGTTCTTCTATGCAAGACTGTTGTACAGCTCATGTCACAAGCAACTCGGGACACCCACACTGGTCCCTCCCCTTCTCAGAGAGACGAGCCCATCTTCAGGGATGTCAAGGCCGTGTCAAGTTGATGCAGATGTTTCTAAACACTCTCAAGTGACTGGACCAGAGATGCCGGTAACAAGGACCAAGGCCACCCAGTGATGGATGACATCCAAGTGACCTGAGTCCATCTTCTCTCCCCGGGAGTCTGAATGGGCCACTGGAGCCCTGAGGAAGCAGAAATCACAAATGAGCATAAGTTATGGAGTAGGAAGAGGCCTGAGGCAGGGAGGGGAGAGGGGAAAGAAGCAAGGAGATCAAGCAGCTGAGCCCAAGAAGGGACGCAGCACCCCAAAGCCGTAGTGCTGCAGGGTGACCTTCCGGTTCCCCTGGTTCCAGTGAGCTGCTGCTGCTGCCTCCGTTCCCACGGTCCTCAGAGCACCCTGCCGGGTCTGAGGTCCTGTGACCTGGTCTCTCCCTCACAACTTGGGGGTGGGCAGGGCATGAGGGGCAGGCATTTCCGGTTCCCTAGGAGACAGAACCCAAGGGTCTGGCTTGCCTGTGGTTTTATCCCCAGGCAGGCCCAGGCCCAAGGAAGCTTTGCAGCCAGGGGGCTGGTTCCTCAGTCTCCAAAAAGACCGCACAGAGCCTCTTCAAATCTAAACAGTTGAGAAGGAAAAGGACAACAATTCAAAGGACCCACAGGGCACCACGGAGAAGCCAGAGTCCCTGCACATATGTCGGGAGCCTCCTGGGCCGCTGGTACCTCGCATAAGAGGTCCTTGGTCTGTGGCAGGATGGTAGCAGCTGGGTCTTTCCAGCTATGCAAATGGAGTGAGGTGTCACTACGAGTACTTGGTGAAGAAAGAGGCCACTGGTGGAGGTCCAGGAGCACAGAAGGGACCAGGTGGATCTGGGTGAGCTCTAAGTTTCCTGGAGGAGGTGTCTGCTAAGCTGACCAGGGAAGATGAACTGACAAGTGCCAGACAAAAGGGACGGAGAAGGGACAGAAGTCCCTGCATGTGTGGAATCCTAGAGAAATGAAAGAGTATGGTTTGGGTTTCAGTGGGCCTGAAGTGTGGGGAGAGATGTTGTGTAATGGTTTGGATTTATTTGTTTTAATTTTAATTTTTGGCACTGGGGATTGAATCCAGGGGCATTCTATCTCCGAGCTACACCCCCAGCCCTATTTTTTATTCTGAAACAGGGTCTCACTAAGTTGTGGAGGGCCTCACTAAGTAGCTGAGGCTGGCCGCGAACCCCAATCCTACAGTCTCAGCCTCCCAAGTACTGGGATTACAAGCATGCGCCACTACGCCTGGCTGTGGTTTGGATTTATTTATTTATTTATTTATTTATTTATTTATTTATTGCGGTACTGGGGATTGAACCCAGAGGCATTCTACCTCCGAGCTATACCCCAAGCCCTATTTTTTTTATTCTTTATTTTTAGAAACAGGGTCTCACTAAGTTACGGAGGATCTCGCTAAGTAGCTGAGGCTGACCGCGAACCCGGATCCTCTGGTCTCCACCTCCCAAGTACTGGGATTACAAGCGTGCGCCACCACACCCAGCCTGTGGTTTGGATTTAAAATGTCCCCCAAGTCCTCACAGAAACCAGGCAGCCATGTTGGAGGCGGGGCTCGGTTGCTAAGGAGGGGTCTCTGGAGGTGTGGCCTTGGGATTATATATGGTCCCTCCTCCCGTTGCTTGCTGGCTTTCTTGCTTCCGGCCTCTACGATGTGAGAGCAGAGCCCTTGCTCTCTCCATCTCTCTCGTCCTGCCACCATGCCCTGAGCCCCGCAGACCCGGCCTGAGATGGACTGAACCTCTAAATCTCCAAAACTGTGAGCAAATAAATATTCCTTCCCCTAAATTGTGTGTTCAGTTGTTCTGGATGACAGCAGTGAGAACGTTGACCGAGACATGTTAGGAGCTGAGACTGGAGAGCTAGTGGTGAGCCAGGTCACCATGGACTTGAGGTACCCTGCTGTTTGGTTAGGATGTTCTTGGCTGCAAGAATCAGAAGACCTTGGCTCATCTAATTTAAACCACAAGATCTTATAGCAGGAAGCCTAGAGCTAGAGTGGTCCCAGGCTTGTTGAATTAAATGACTCCACATGGCCTCGGGTACCTTCCATCTTTCTGCTGCTCCTGGTTGCAGAATGGCTGCCACAGTTCCAGGCAACATGTCCAGATACTGTAACATCCATCAGAAAATGTACCTAGCACCATACCTGCCACTTTAGAGAGGTGGCTGTCTTCCCCTTGGGTCTCTCTTTAAGAGGAAGCAGAAATCCATTACTTAGTCATATGGCCAAAGTAACAACAGCAAAGGAGGCTGGGGAATGTGGTAATTACCTGAGATTCCATGTATTCTGCTAAAATTGTGTTCTATTATTACAAAAAAAAAAAAAAAGAGGAGAATAAACACTGGGGACAATCATCAGCCTTTACCATAGCAGACAACCAACAGTATCTGTTGCCACTATTGGATCAGTCCTATCCCAACTGCGATTAATTCTGCAACTCCTAATTCAATGTCTGGGTTTCCAAACACATTGTAGGTTTTTCTGAGAGCAGGGACCATGTCTGTCTTATAGGCATGCAATGACTAATCATCAAATGATCACTTGAGTGAAAGAATGAATTAACCTTATTTCAGAAGTCAGTGAAGAGCCAGGTGTGGTGGCGCACGCTTGTAATCCCAGTACTTGGGAGGCTGAGACAGGAGGATCCAGGTTCACGGCCAGCCTCAGCTACTTAGTGAGGCCCTCCACAACTACTTAGTGAGACCCTGTTTCAAAATAAAGAATAAAAAATAGGGCTGGGGGTATAGCTCAGAGGTATAATGCCCCTGGGTTCAATCCCCAGTACTGAAAAAAAAAGAAGTCAGTGAAATAGCCCTAGATTGATTTAAAAAAAACTTTCCCTAAAAAATGCTTTTCCCTGACCCCCATTTTAGAGGCCACTGTCTTTATAAAAAAGTGGAGAAAAATGAAACCAACATCAACCAAAGGAAGGCTTTGGTCTGGCAAAGGCGAAGGGCAGAGAGAGACCTAGTGAGTCTGAAATGAAATTTGCTCAATTAAATGGCATGATATTAAATTCAAGGCCATGAGATTTATACTATGGACCCCAAAACAGGGACTCGGAATCCGATCCCCCACTGCTCCGGATGAGTCATTTAATGGACACTGCTTTCCTGCTGACACTGTCTGGTGATGTCATGGGGAGAATTCTGACAGTCCTAAAATTTCTTGCTAAAGAGCTAACAGGGCCAAAGAGACTCAGGAGGGAGTGGAACACAAAAAAATCACACAGTCCAGCAGGGCGCGGGGGCACAAGCCTGTAATCCCAGTACTTTGGAGGCTAAGACAGGAGGATTGCAGGTTGAAGGCCAGCTTCAGTAACTTAGCAAGACCCTCAGCATCTTAGCAAGACTCTGTTTCAAAAAATTAAAAAAAATAAGCCAGGTGTGGCGGCACACACCTATAATCCTAGGACTTAGAGGGCTAAGACAGGAGGATCGTGGATTGGAGGCCAGCCTCAGCAATTTAGCAAGACCCTTAACAACCTAGCAAGACCCCATTTCAAAATAAAAAACTAAAAAGGGCTGGGGGTGTGGCTCGGAGGTAGAATGTTCCTGGGCTCATTCCCCAGTACCACTAAATAAATAAATGAATGAAAATACATTTAAAAGGACTGGGGGTGTAGCTTAGAGGAAGAATGTCCCTAGTTTCAATCCCCAGTAGAAGAAAGAAGGAAAGAAGGAAGGAAGGAAGGAAGGAAGGAAGGAAGGAAGGAAGGAAGGAAGGGTGGGTCACGGAGTCCAGAAAACCGTTGCCTACAAAGTTAGCATGTTAGATATGGGGTCCCCTCTTCCTGTCCCCTGGTGGCCTGTGGATGGAGACGAGGCCAGCCATCTTGAGCATTTACTAGGTGAAAGGCGCTGTTCTTACTAAGGTACTTGACATGATTTAAGTCGTTCATCCCTCTCAACACAAAACCAGCTAATGATGTAGGTTCGGGCTTTATTCCTATCTTACAGATGGGGAAACTAAGGCAGGCAGGCTATGTTTCTTGCCCAAAATCACATAGCCAGAGAGTGGCAGAGTGGGGACTCTGCTTTGATCACCCCGTGCTCTGCTTCAAGTCAGCTGTTTGCAAATTCCCAGGTTCCTGTTTGATGAGGTTTTTCAGAGTCTGGGCTGAAAGAGTAAAATAAGGTATGAGAAGGGAATTTGTCATAAAGTTCAATTCTCCGTGGAGTCTTCCCTTGCAGGGCAGGAATATTTCAAAGCCAGGACTTGGAAATAGAGAATTGCATTTACTTCAAATGACCCTCACTATATTGGCACGGGAGCTTGAATGACACATTCGTCAACACTTGCTGAAGGCATCGAATGCAGACTTGTGCATTTCGCTGTATCTAAATTTTATTTCGAAAAACCATAGACACAGATTGGATTCTAGTGAGCCCCGTGTATGCCGAAGCGTTTAGGGGTGAAGCGTACTGACCTCAGCCATTTATTTTGAATATGTGTAAAAAATTTAGACGGAGCTGGGTGTGGTGGCGCATGCCTGTAATCCCAGTATTTCGGAGGCTGAGGCAGGAGGATCGCAGGTTTGAGACCAACCTCAGCAACTTAGAGAGACCCTGGTTCAAATGAAAAATAAAAAGGGCTGGGGGGGGGGTGTAGCTCAGAGGTAGAACGCTCCTAGGTTCAACCCCTTATACCAAAAATAAATAAATAAGAAAGATGGGTTGATAAGTGGAAAGAGGATAGAGAGAAGATAGTTAAATGTGAATGGTAGAATCTAGGTGGTGGGTATATGTGTATTCACTGTACAGTTCTTCTGGTTTCTCTGTGTGTTTGGGGAAAAAATTAAATATAATGTTGAGAAGGAAAAAATACACTTAAAATTCTCTCAGGAAGTTGCCATGCTGGAAACGGTACCCTCTCTCGGGCTGACCAGGGCAGTCAGATTTTTCTCCAGCATCAAAACCACAGTTGCTCGGGCTGCACATCTGGCGAAGCCAGGAGGCCCAGCTGTGTGAGTAACGCCTGCTGCTGTGTGTGGACCTGGTTTGAGTGTGGCTCCAAAGGTTCCCAGGCCGGAAGCTTGGTCTCCAGTGGAGCATTGTTGAGGTGCTGGGACCTGTAGAAAGAGGGGCCTAATGGAAGATAGGCCATGGGGGGGGGGGGGCTCCGGCCTTGGGAATGGGCCAGCGCGGCCTCTCGGGAATGGGCCAGGTGCAGAATATTTCCCTGGAGAGTGGATTGTTGTAAAAAGAGTGAGCCTGCCCCTCCCCAGTGTCTTGCTTTTTGTCTTGCCCTGTGACCTCTCTCCCACGTATGATGCCATGTGTCATCAGGCCCTCGCCAGAGCCGAGCAGATGCTGTTGCCGTGCGCTTGGGCCTCCGGAACACTGAGCTAGACAAATCTCTTTTCTTTACACATCACCCAGCATCTGGGGTTTTGTTTTTGTTTTGTTTTGTTTTTTTTTTTGGTACTGGGGATTGAACCCAGGGGCACTCTACTCTGAGCTACACCCCCAGCCCGATTTTATTTCTTATTTGGAAACAGGGTCTCACTAGGTTGCAGAGGGCCTCACTAAGTAGCTGAGGCTGGCCGCGAACCTGCGATCCTCCTGTCTCAGCCTCCCAAGTACTGGGATGACAAGCATGCGCCACCACGCCCGGCTAGCACCTGGTATTTTATTACAGCAACACAAAATAGACTCAGACAGTCCCTGTAAGCATTCAGTATAGCAAGATGCTCAGGACGTGTGACAGCGCCCCCAGCAAAGGGACAAGGAGTGAGGCCACCCATGCCATCTATAGCACCCCCCCCCAAGCATTCTTCTTTCTGTAGCTGAATTCCAATACAATCATGTGCCACACAGTGATGTCTTGGTGAGTGACAAACTGCATAGATGACAATGGTCCTGTAAGGTTGTATTGCCTGGTGGCATCATAGCTATCTTGGTTTGCATAAGCACAATCTGTGCAACTATGTGAACTATGATGTTTGCACAATTACGAAGTCACTTAACGACGCATTTCTCAGAACATAGCCCTGTTTAGCCAGGTGTGGTGGCGCACACTTGTAATCCCAGTACTTGGGAGACAGGAGGATTGCAAGTTCGTGGCAAGCCTCAGCTACTTAGTGAGGCCCTCTGCAACTTAGTGAGACCCTGTTTCAAAACAAAGAATAAAAATAGGGCTGGGGGTGTAGCTCGGAGGTAGAACGCCCCTGGGTTCCATCCCCAGTACCACAAAAAAAGAAGAAAAGAACATATCCCTGTGGTTAAGCCATGCATGACTCTAATTCAAATCTGTGGGGCTGGGGATGTGGCTCAGGGGTAGAGCGCGTGCCTAACATGCACGAGGTCCTGGGTTCAATCCCCAACACTGCAAAAAATAAATAAATTTGCATATGAAATGGTTTCAATACAGTCCTTAAGAAATCATTCTTTTGGGAGCTAGGCATGGTGGTGCACACCTGTAATCCCAGTATTCATGACACTGAAACAGGAGAATTGCAGGTTTGAGACCAGCCTCAGCAACTTAGTGAGACACTATTTCCAAATAAAAAAAATAAAATAGTACTGAGGGTGTAGATCAGAAGTAGAATCACACACATTCTTTTGGAAACCTTGCACTGGAAGAAACCGGCTGCCATGTTGTGAGGGCCACGTGGAGAAGAACTGAGGCCTCCTGCCAAAGACCAGCACTCACCCGCCCGTGGTGCGGTGAACCACCCCGGAAGTGGCTGCTCCAGCCCCAGCTGAGCCTTCTGAAGACCACAGCCCCCTTCCTTCTGGACACCTTGCTCAGATTCCCAGAGCATCCCAAAGCCCAGCCCTGAAGGGTGACAACAGTCATTCTCCACAATCGGGTGGAATCGTCCATCTCTGTTGAAGTCAAAAGCAGACACTGGTGCGAAGCCCAGCATTCAGCCGTCCTCGTCACCCACCTACTCCTCCCTACCCCCCACTCATTTCAGCAGAAGGGTAACAAAAGACAAACCAGGAACAAATAAGCCAGGTGTCCCTGGAGGCAGGACACCCGTGCGCTTTCTAGGGGTTAAGGGCTCATTCAAGGGGCACCATGGCTGATACAATCTCCCTCTGCCCGTCCCCACACCACAAGGCACAAGGCGCAGGCAGAATGCGGGTCTCTTGCTTGCTCCGCAGCCTTCATTTCCTTGGGCCTGTGGGAGTCAATTAGAGTCTCAAATGCTCTCCCTGGGGAGGACCGACATCACAAATACAGCTGCGATTTCTAAATCCTCCAACGCGCGCATCGCCAGTGGCCGTGGACTCCTCCCTCCCGTAGCCCTTCACCTGTCTAGACCACCTCCCCGGCTGCCCCAGAGTGCTGCGGGGATGTCATGAATGAGATGTCCCTCTCCGCGACAGCCACACTGCCGGGTTCGCACCGAGCCACGTCAGGCTGCCCCAGCCTGAGCATCCTATTTGTTACTCCGTACCCTGGCCATCAGCTCGACAAATGCCGAGTCGCCTCTGTGACCTTGCACTTGAACACAGAGGCCCTTCATTTTTCCTCCTTTGTTGAGGGCGCATTGTGAGGAAAGAGGAGTGAATTCGGCTGTCTTTTTATAGCCCTCTCCAAAGGTCAGGCTTTCTTTTGGCGCTGTAAGTGGCCCGTGGCATACTGTGTACATAAAAGGGATGGATTAGCAGCCCTGCCCTCGTGTCAGGGCTGCGCTGAGCACATAATCTACCTCCTTTTTCTTGGGCAAAGCCACCTGGGGTTTGATTTGATGTGTTTCATTTCTGACCCAGCGTGAAGGACTGCTCCAACACCAGCCCCCAGTAGGAGGCAGTGGTAGTCAGCTTTCTATTACTGTAACAAAACACCTGAGGTAATTGACTTGTAAAGTCAAAAGGTTAATTTTGGCTCTCAATTCTGGAGGATTCAGTCCATGGTCAGTTGGCCCCGTTCTTTTGGGCCCGTGGGAAGATAATAAATACATCATGGTGAGGAGCCTAGGAGGGAGTAAAACCATTCATCTCATGGCCAGGAAGCAAAAGAGAGGAAGAAGAAGGGGATGGGGGGGGTCCCGATATCCCCTTGGAGGACAGGTCCCCAGTGACTGAAAGACTTCCCACTAGGTCACACCTCTTTTTTTTTTAATACCAGGGATTGAACCCAGGGATGCTCTACCACTGAGCTACATCCCCAGCCATTTTTATTTTTTATTTTATTTTATTTTTAGCAGTACCGGGGGTTGAACCCAGGGCGTTCTACCTCTGAGCTACACCCCCAGCCCTATTTTTATTCTTTATTTTGAAACAGGGTCTCACTAAGTTGCGGAGGGCCTCACTAAGTAGCTGGCCGCAAGCCCGGATCCTCTGGTCTCAGCCTCCCAAGTACTGGGATTACAAGCCTGCGCCACCACACCCGGCTTCATTTTTATTTTTTTATTTTGAGATAGGACATTGCTAAGGTGCCCAGGCTGACCCCGAGCCTGCTATCCTGCCTCAGCCTTCTGAGTTACTGGATTACAGGCGTGTGCCACGGTGCCCAGCTAGTTCCATCTGCTAAAAGGTGCCACGGCTGGATACTGAGTTTCACACACATGTCTTTGGGGAACAGCAGCTTAAACAAGTGCAGGACTGGTGTAGTTTTGCCATGGTCACCAGCACCCAGAATCTTTCTAGCTTTCTGAACGGCCATCAGCCGAGGGCTTTCATCCTCAAAGGTGCCTCCTGGCACGCGGTGGCTTCTGGAGTCCTGCCATCATATCTATATTCCAGGCTAGAAGCCACTGTTGGAAGAAGGCAAAAGACAGCCGGTGCCCGCTGTCTGCTCCATTTCTAAAGCACTGTCCTGGGCCATTCCACCCAGAACTTCTGCTCAGCTTTCACTCACCAGAATGGAGTCACATGGGCACATCTGGTTGCAGTGTGGAAGGAGGCGACACTGGCTGCAGGGAGCCCAGCTTGGAGGCCGTGGCACCAGGTAAAGATGGTGGTGGCCGAGACTTGAGAAGTGGCAATGAAAATGGGCTATTTTACTTGATAAAACTTTCAAATAGCAAAGTTCTCTCTCCCTCTCCCTCTCTCTCTTCTCTCTCTCTCTTTCTCTCTCTCTCTCTTCTCTCTTCTCTCTCTCTCTCTCTCTCTCTCTCTCTCATATCCTGGGGGATTGAACCTGGGGCATTCTACCTCCGAGTTATACCCCCAGAACTTTTAATTTATTTATTTATTTTTTTATTTTTTTGCGGTACTGGGGATCGAACCCAGGGGCGTTCTACCTCAGCACTACACCCCCGGCCCTATTTTTTTTATACTTTATTTTGAAACCGGGTCTCATGAAGTTGCGGAGGGCCTCACTAGGTAGAGAGAGAGAGAGAGAGAGAGAGAGAGAGAGAGAGAGAGGGAGAGACAGGGAGAGAGAGAGAGAGAGAGCTGAGGCTGGCCGCGAACCCGGATCCTCCGGTCTCCACCTCCCAAAGTACTGGGATTACAAGCGTGCGCCACCACGCCTGACTAATTTCTTATTTTGAAACAGGGTCTTGCTAAGTTGCTGAGGGTCTTGCTGAGGCTGGCCTCAACTCTACGATCCTCTTGTCTCAGCCTCCCAAGTACTGGGATCACAGGTGTGTGCTACCATGCCTGGCTTCTTTTCTCCTTCTCAAAGTAGGAAAAGAAGGCCAGGGGAAGTGGGGGAAGGGCCTTCTGCAGAGTGGACAAGCTGCCAGGGCACCCGGCAAGAGGGTTGAACAGTCAGCCCCTCTCCTGGTTCTGTGGAAATGGGTGGATAAGTGCATTGCCCCACGGGATGCCAAGGACGTGGAAATGGCCCACGCTGCCCCTTCTTGGTGTGGCTCCTAAGCTGCCCATTCCTCCCATGGGGATAGTCTAGATGACTCCAGGAGGCCCAACTTTCAGCCTCCACTGTCTCCCAGGTCGGGTGTCTTTTTTCCCTCCCTCTCCCTCCTCTTCTCCTCTTTCCTCTCCTCTAGGCCTTCCTTGTTTTGACTAACAGCCTTTTACAGAAAAATGGCAGATGATCTTTCTTTGGACACCATCTCATCCCCCGATAAACACTCAACATTGTTGACAACTTCTTCGTCGCAACCTTAAATAATATGGAGATGTGAAATGCATTTTCTGTGCATAGACTGTGGCCAGTACCAACAACTTTCTATGCACTAATTCACATGCAAGAAGTCGCCACCCAATGCAGATATCCCGTGAGCCTTCTGACACCATAAGCGGGATCGTTGCAAAATGGTGGGTAACCGACATGGAGGAGGGACGGTGGGTCCTGTGGGTTGAGGAGGATCCTTCAAGGCCCTCTCTACCTGCCAAGGAAATGGATTTGAGAGCAACGTGAGAAGATAAAATTACACATTCTAAGATTAATTCATAAACCAGGTGTGGTGGCGCACGCGTATCATCCCAGTACTTGGGAGGCTGAGACGGGAGGATTGCAGATTCAAGGCCAGCCTCAGCAACTTAGCGAAACCCTCAGAAACTTAGCAAGACTCTGTTACAAAATAAAAAATACAAAGGGCTGGGGATGTAGCTCGGGGGTAGAATGCCCCTGAGTTCAATCCCTAGTACCACAACCAAAAAAAAAAAATTAATTCATGAGGCTGAAGAAAGAGTCAAGAATGAATTTTGGCTTCTAGATTAGGCAGCTGGGTGGATCTTTTAATCCTCAGTGGCTGGAACTTTTTTTTCCCTTTTATTCTTTTTCTTTTTCTTTTTCTTTTTTTATTTAGCGTCTCCCTATCTCGCCCAGGCTTGTCTTGAATTCCTGGGCTCAAGAGATCCTCCTGCCTCAGCCTCCTGAGTAGCTGGGGCTACAGCTGCCTGCCACTGTAGTTCTAGTCACTGCTTAGTGACTGGAACTCTATCGAAAAACTAAATAAATAAATTCTCTTCCCCCCAAACCAGTCACTGTCCTTGACTTTCTTATTTCTGTTCTATATTTTGATCATTTTTCTAGTCATTCAGCCTGAAATGCACCACTGACTCATCCTTCCTTTAGGGCCTGTTTAAGGGTTCGCCAAGGAAACAGAATCAATAGGAGACAGATAGGTAGACAGACACACAGACAGGAGCTCTAGTCTGAGTTCAAGTCCTGAGAAGGGGGCGGGCTAATGGTCCTCGATTTGCAGTGGTTTGACTTATAATTTTTTTCAATTTCACAATCGTGCAAAAGTCACACACAGTGAGTAGCAACTGTATTTGGGATTTTGATTTCGGATCTCTTGCTGGGCTAGTGACATACGGTACAGTCCTCTCTCATGCTCCTGGCAGCAGCAGCAAGCCCAGCTCCCAGTTAGCTGAGACGCTGAAGAAAACGGACCCAGAGGCCGGGCGTGGTGGCGCACGCTTGTAATCCCAGTACTTTGGGAGGCGGAGACCAGAGGATCCGGGTTCGCGGCCAGCCTCAGCTCTCTCTCTCTCTCTCTCTCTCTCCCTGTCTCTCTCTCTCTCTCTACTAAGTGAGGCCCTCCGCAACTTTGTGAGACCCAGTTTCAAAATAAAGTATAAAAAATAGGGCCGGGGGTGTAGCACGAAGGTAGAACGCCCCTGCGTTCAATCCCCGGTACCACAAAAAAAAAAAAAAGAAAAGAAAAAGGACCCAGACCTACAGCGTGCTGTGTTACTGGACTAGGATGTTTGGTAGGTTAGATGTACTAAGTTTTTTTTCCTTCCGTACTGAGGATCGAACTCAGAGGCATTGTGCCTCTGAGCTACACCCCCAGCACTTAAAAAAAATTTTTTTATATTGAAACAGGGTCTCACTAAGTTGCTGAGGCTAGCCTCAAACATGTGGTCCCCTGTCTCAGCCTCCCAAGTACTGGGATTATGCCGCCTTGTGCCACAGCACCTGGTGCATTTTCAACTTATATTTTCTTTTTTTTTGCGATACTGGGGATTGAACCCAGGGGCATTCTACCTCTGAGCTACACCTCCAGCCTTATTTTATTCCTTATTTTGAAACAGGGTCTCACTAAGTTGCAGAGGGCCTCACTAAGTAGCTGAGACTGGCTGTGAACCTGCCATCCTCCTGTCTCAGCCTCCCAAGTGCTGGGATGACAACATGTGCCACCACTCCCGGCTTCCAACTGGCTTTGGCTTAGTTGTTCCCACTCCATCTGCAGCAGGAGCGGTGACCATGTGACCAGGCCTGGCCAATGAGAGCATCGGGATCCTTCAGACCACAGCCATTGGTCGAGATTCAGGATGGCAGCCTGATTGGAGAAAATGAGACTAGACATGGTGCAGGGGTTATGGAGGATTCTGGGAAAGCCGAGTCGTCCTTTTCCTACAGAAGGTAGAGGAAGAGACCCTCGCCCTTCCTGCGGGTGGAGGGGTGGAAGCGCCGTGGCCATTTTGCTGCCATACATGAGGAGGGCCATGCGGAGCCATTGTAAGCCTAATACCAGCACTGCAGAATAGGGAGGAAAGAGAGAGGGAGAAAGGAGCCAAGTGTTTCATTGGAGATCCTGGGTCAAGGCATAGGTAAAGAGAGATACCTCAACCGGGCGTGGTGGTGCACGCTTGTAATCCCAGTACTTGGGAGGCCGAGACAGGAGGATCGCAGGTTCAAGACCAGCCTCAACCACTTAGTGAGGCCCTGTTTCAAAATAAAGAATAAAATAGGGCTGGGGGGTGTAGCTTGGAGGTAGAATGCCCCTGGGTTCCATCCCCAGTACAAAAAGAAAAAAAAAAGAGAGAGAGAGAGATACCTCTGGATTCTTCATTTAGCAGAGTCAATAATTTCTTATTAGAGGCCAGGAGTGGTGGTGCATGCCTCTAATCTCAGTACGTGGGAGGCTGAGGCAGGAGGATCACAGGTTCGAGGCCAGCCTCAGCAACTCAGCGAAGCCCTTAGCAACTCATTGAGACCTTGTTTCAAAATAAAAATAAACCGGGTGGTGGTGCACGCTTGTAATCCCGTACTTGGGAGGCCAAGACAGGAGGATCTGGGTTCGCGGCCAGCCTCAGCTACTTAGTGAGGCCCTCCGCAACTTAGTGAGACCCTGTTTCAAAATAAAGATTAAAAAATTGAGCTGGGGGTGTAGCTCGGAGGTAGAATGCCCCTGGGTTCAACCCCTAGTACCGCAAAAAAAAAAAAAACACAAAAAACAAAACAAAACAAAAAATAACAATAAAAGGGCTGGGGGTTGTAGCTCAGAGGTAGAATGCCAGTGGGTTCAATTACCCATACCAAAATAATAATAATAATAATAATAATAATAATAATTTCTTATTAGAAACAAAAGTGAGTGTCCCTTCTGAATGATATAAGACAGGAATATGAATTCGTGGGGTTTTTTTGTATGTGTGTGTGTGGTACTGGGGATTGAACCCAGGGCCATTCTACCTCCGAGCTACACCCCCAGCCCTATTTTTTATTCTTTATTTTGAAACAGGGTCTCACTGAGTTGCTGAGGGTCCCATTAAATAGCTGAGGCTGGCCGCGAACCCGGATCCTCCTGTCTCAGCCTCCCAAGTACTGGGATTACAAGCATGTACCACAATGCCCGGCTGAATTCATGTTCTAAAATTATTTTATTCCATAGCTCTGAGAACAACCTGTGCCATTCAAGCAGTCAAATGAGTAACTTCGATAATTATTCTTTTAATGCCCACATGGTCTCACTTAAACACATACACAGAGTATGGGCAAGTAAATACAGTAGGTGGTGTCTCCACACAAAGTTATTGTTGCAAGGAGGCCGCGTGGAAGTCAGGCATGGAAAATGCCGCACAAAAGCCGGCCCCGGCAGGACGGCAGTGGGCTGCTTGCCATTGTCTCCACCTGGCAAAGACAACTCGGTCAGGAGCGTGTTTCCAGCTGTCGCAGCCCTGAGCGGGCCAGAGAAAATGAGAAAAACAGGTCCCATCTTTGCAGAAAACAGTGCAGGAAAAGTGGGGCAGAATGGAGATCCTGAATCGACCCAGGAAAGTAGGAAATTTTCCAGGGATAGACAGAATTTTCAGATGGTTGATCCTGGGGGTTTTATCTGGGCATGCATATCAAAATAGGGGGAAATTTCTAAATAAGGGGAAATTTCCCTTTATTTATTTATTTGTCTTTGTTTTTTTTTGTGTGTGTGTGTGTAGGGATTGAACCCAAAAAACAAAACAGGGCATCCTACCTCCGAGCTACACCCCCAGCCCTAGTTTTTGTTCTTTATTTTTGTTTGTTTGTTTGGTTTTTGCGGTACTGGGGATTGAACCCAGGGGCATTCTACCTCCAAGCTATACCCCCAGTCCTATTTTTTATTCTTTATGTTTGAAACAGGGGCTCACTAAGTTGCGGAGGGTCCTCACTAAGTAGCTGAGGCTGGCCTCGAACCTGCGATCCTCCTGTCTCAGCCTCCCAAGTACTGGGATTACAAGCATGCGCCACCACGCCCAGCTTGTTCTTTATTTTGAGACAGGGTCTCACTAAGTTGCGGAGGGCCTCACTAAGTAGTTGAGGCTGGCCATGAACAGGGATCCTCCTGTCTCAGCCTCCCAAGTACTGGGATTACAAGCTTACACCACCATGCCTGGTTTAAATTTCCCTTATTTAGAATAAAGGCTTTTGTAGCCGGGCATGGTGGCACACACCTGTAATCCCAGTACTGGGGAGGCTGAGACAGGAGGATTGTAGATTCAAGGACAGCCTCAGCAAGTAACCAGACTTTCAGCAATCTAGCGAGACCCTGTTTCAAAACAAAAAATAAAAAGAGCTGGGGGAGCCAGGCATCGTGGTACACGCTTGTAACCCCAGTACTTGGGAGGCTGAGACAGGAGGATCACAGGTTCGCGGCCAGCCTCAGCTACTTAGTGAGGCCCTCTGCAACTTAGTGAGACCCTGTTTCAAAATAAAGAATAAAAAATAGGGCTGGGGGTGGAGCTCGGAGGTAGTATGCCTTGGAGTTCAATCCCCAGTACCACACACACACAAAAAAAAATAGGGGTGTAGCTCGGAGGAAGAAAGCCCTTGGCTCCAATCCCCAGTACCCCCCCAAAAAAAAAGGCTTTTGTGGAATTAAACTACTCTTTTTAAGCCAGGGCCTCATGTCATAGGTCCTGTGTGAGTTTTTAAAATATGTTCATCCCTGAGGCCCAGCCTTGTAGCTTCTGCTTCAGTAAGTGGAGCACAAGTGTCTGTAGAGGCTTTTTTATTTTTTTATCTCAAGAGTTAATTTTGAGAGGGGCATGGTGGTGCACACTTGTAATCCCAGTACTTGGGAGGCTGAGACAGGAGGATGGCAGGCTCGAAGCCAGCCTGAGCAATTTAATGAGGCCCTGTTTCAAAATAAAAGAATAAAATAGGGCTGGGGGTGTAGCTCAGAGGTAGAATGGCCCTGGCTTCCATCCCCAGTACGACACAAAAAAAGAAGAGTTAATTTTGATATGCGTGCCCAGATAAAGCCCCCGGATTAACCATCTTAAAATTCTGTCTATCCCTGGAAAAATAATTGAATGTTCTTTTTTTGTTGTTGTTCTTTTTTAAGGGAGAGTATCGTGATAAATTGAGAAGTTCTAAAAAAAAAACCAACACCAAAACAACAGCAATAAATAAAAAGCACTTTGGGGAGAGAAAGGTTGCGATATGTTTGGGTCATGCTGGGTCTGGATTTGGCTGCAGACAGACAAGAGAACTGAAGGACACGCACGAGGTTGACCCTCTAGCCTCTCTTCATACTTTGACCTGGAAGTTTCTAAGCGTGTTCATATTGAGACCCTCATATTGAGACTTGTGTCACTCGTTTTGTTCCATTCTGTGAGTCCACGTGCTTTTAAAGCTGAGATTCGCTTATCAAACACGGGCTGAGCGCCTGCTGAGCTGTGGGTGCTGGGGCAGCCCCTGACTTTGAAAGCCCATTGCTAGGTTGGGTGGATGGCGGGAGAGCGGGGAACCCCAGGCTAGGACAGGGTGCAGTGAGGAACCCCAGGCTAGGACAGGCAGTGCAAGCAGCTGAGGTGTGGGAGGCAGAGAGGGGAGCGGGCGGCCCAAGCTAAGAGGAAAGGGGTTTGAAAGGGCAGACAGCCGGGGTCCAAAAAGAGCTGTGCACATGGATGAGGGGCAAGATGTGTAAGAGCCAGGCGTGTGCAGGGAGCGGCCTGAGCTGATGAATAGATATTCCGCACTGCCTCCGGACCACAGGGGTCTGATGCTTGAAGCTGTTACTCCAGGTGGTGCCCTAGTCAGGGTCCAACCCACCTCCCCTGGATTTTCATCTCTCTCCCTTTTTTTCTTTCTTTCTTTCTTTCTTTCTTTCTTTTTTTTTTTTTTGGTATTGGGGAAACCCTGGGGTATTCTACATCTGAGCTGCATCCCAGCTCCAGTTTATTTTTTATTTTGAAACAGGGTCTCACTAAGTTGCTGAGGGCCTCCCTAAATTCCCAAGGATGGCCTAGAATCTGGGATCCTCCTGACTCAGCCTCCCAAGTGCTGGGGCTGGGATTATAGGCGTGCACCACCACGCCCCGCCCTCTCTCCTTTTTCTGAATAACCAAATGCCTCCGTTTAGATAAGGACTCCCAAATCAGGTGGGCAGCACAGTCTGCAGCAGCCTGCTGAGTGCTTCCATCTGCAGAGACCACGTGCGGCATTCGGGAACGCTCTGGCTCACCAGAGGAGATCAAGAGGTGGCATGACCAGCGCCAGGTTGTCACACATCTACCAATTCTGTCGCCATCTCGCTGGTTGTTGTCCAGCACGCATGTAAACGCCCGGCTGGCTGGCCACAAGGCCACCTTGGACCCGCTCGCTGGGTGCGGGCGCCCCCTGGAGGACACTGGCGTCACCGTCACTCCCCAGCCCTCCCCAGCCCTTGGCCTGCCTGGAGCGCATCTTCCGAGGCTCTGGGGACCGGTGTGGTGTGGTTAGGCACGGCCCTGCGGGGCTGCCAGCTCAGTGCAGGAGAGGGAGGAAGCAGCCCTTGAGGACTGTCGGCCTCCGGGCAGGGATCCCATGGGAAGCGCCCTGTGCTCAGGACGGCCCTGGGACGACAGGTTTCATTGGCTTCCCTAAACTGGGAACGGCCGTGTGTTCTCCTCCATCGCCCGGATGAAGGGGATTTAGGGAGGCTCTAAGGAGGGCCTGGGTGAAAGTCCAGGGTTTAAATATACTCTCAAATGAGTATGGGATCTCCGGAGGGGTAAAAAAAACGTTGTGCCAGCAGTTCGGATGGTCCCTTGAAGCGTCAAGACACGAGAGCCAGCTGGGTGCGGTGGCGCACGCTTGTAATCCCAGTACTTGGGAGGCTGAGACTGGAGGATCTGGGTTCACGGCCAGCCTCAGCTACTTAGTGAGGCCCTCCACAACTTAGTGAGGCCCTGTTTCAAAATAAAAGATAGAAAATAGGGCTGGGGGTGTAGCTCAGAGGTAGAATGCCCCTGGGTTCAATCCCCAGTACCCCCCCAAAAAAGGACATTAGCCCCCCCCCCCCAGTGTATCAGAAGCAACCCAAGGTGTCTGTCGATAGGACAAAGGAGAAGAGAAGCAGATGCAGAGGGACAGTGGCCAAGCTCATAGCCTCTGGGACCAGGCGACCGAGGTCCCTGCTTCCTCCTATTTCCTTTTCTCCCACCCCCACCCCCTTTGGTGCTCGGGATTGAACCTAGGAGCATTCTACCTCTGAGCTACATCCCCAGCTCTCTCTCTTTTTATTTTTAATTAATTAATTATTTTTTGGTACTGGGGATTGAAGCCAGGGGCATTCTGCCTCTGAGCTACACCACCAGCCCTTTTTTTTTTTAAACAGGTCTTTCTAAGTTGCTGAGGTTGGCCAGGAACCTGCGATCCTCCTGTGTCAGGCCCGAAAGTACAGGTGTGTGCCACCACGCCTGGCCCATGCTTCCTTCTCTCGTGGTAAATGGGGTAAACGGGACGTGGAGAGCAACTGTCCCTGGGGTGTTGAGGAAACTCAGTGGGTGAAACTGTTAGAACAGCACCCAGCCCCACGGGTAGGAGGCAGGTCAGAGTCTGCAAACATAGTGGTGGCCCCGCTGTAAAAAGGAATTCAGGAATGTGGTGGAGCGCTACAGAACAGGTAGAAAGACGGAGGTGGAGACCGCTGAAGGAAAATGCGAGCTGCAGATCAAGAGGTGTGGTATTATTACACCCGGAACACTAACCCACATGTGTTCATGCACAGATAAAAGATTGTTAAAGTGAGTCCAGAAAGGAACATATTGAATTATTAATATTTATTTATGGTGGTTACTTCTAGGGAAAAGTTTAGAAGGGAAGGGTTTTGAAATTTTGTGGAGGTTTTTTTTTTTCTGTGTGCGTATGGGGTTACTGGGGATTGAACCCAGAGGCATCCTACCTCCAAGCTACACCCCCAGCCCTTTTTATCTTTTTGTTTTGAAACAAGGTCTGGCTAGGTTGCTGAGAGTCTCGCTACATTGCTGAGGCTGGCTTCGAACCTATGATCCTCCTGTCTCAGCCTCCCAAGTACTGGGATTACAGGTGTACTCCACTTCACCCGGCCATTGTTTTTCTAGTTATATGCAGTTTATATTTGATTTTGAGGCAAGTAAGTATTACTTTTGGAAGTGAAAGAAGAACCTGTGTTGTGTGGCAGGTTGCTGTAAGCTAATCACAAAGTAAGGACAGTCACGGAGTTTGCCGTTAGTCAACAAGCGGCCTGCTGGGAGATGTCCTTGTTGTTCTAAATAGCACTGCTGGAATATTTTACCATGTGCACGTAGGCATTATGTATCATAAAAAGGGTTTTTACCTTTCAAGAACAGAGCAATTTAACCCTGTATTTAGTCCAACAAAAATTTTCTTTCTTTCTTTTTTTTGATACTGGGGACTGAAGCCAAGGGCATTCTATCCCTGAGCGACACCCCCAGCCCTTTTTATTCTTTATTTTGAAACAGGGTCTTGCTAAGTTGCTGAGGGTCTTGCTAAGTTACTGAGGCTGGCCTCAAACCTCTGAACCTCCGGTCTTAGCCTCCCAAATACTGGGATTACAAGTATGCGGCACTACGGCCAGCCCAACAAAGATTTTCTGTGTCAGGCACTGTGCTAGGCTCTGAAGACATAAAAATGACTGAGAGGGGCTCTGCCTTCCAGGAGTTCACTATTTGTTCAGTGCTTCTTAAACTTTAATGTGTGCCTGGCGTGGTGGCATGTGCCTATAATCCACGCTACTCAGGAGGCTGAGGTAGGAGGATTGCAAGTCTGAGGCCAGCCTGGGCAACTTAGTGAGACCCTGTCTCAGAAATTAAATAAAAAGGGCTAGGGATGTAGCTCATGATAGAGTGCTTGCCTAGCATGCATGAGTCCCAGGTTCAATCCCCAGTAGCACAAAACACACAAACAAAACCTTAATATGTTTCCAAATCACCCGGAGGTGTTCTATATTGGTTATTTACTGCTGTGTAACAAATGATCCCAAATCTCTGCGGCTGAAAACAACCAACATTTATTATCCAGCAGTTGCTGAGGATAAGGAATTATGAAGGACTTAGGAGACTCTGGCTCGGGTCTCTCATGAGATTGCAGTCAAGATGTTGGGCTGCAGTTGCCCGATGGCTCAACTGGGGCTGAAAGACTCACTTCCACGATGGTGGACCCACATGGCTATGGCAAGAAGTCTCAGTTCCTGGCCACAAGAGCCTCTCCACAGATTAACTGTTCAAGCGTCCTCACAACATGACAGCTGGCTTTCCCCGAGGGAGTCATCCTAGGAGAATGGAGGAAGCCACCGTGTCTTTTCTGACTTAGCATCGTGCTGTGGTTTGGACATGGTTGTCTCCCAGTGGTTTGTGTGCTGGAAGGTTGGTCCCCATTCTGACTTGTTAGGAGGTGGTGGGCCCTTTAAGAGGTGGAGCCTGGTGGGAGGTAGTTAGGTGATTAGTCCCTCATGCAGGGACTACTGCAGGTCTCCCAGGAGTGGACTAGTTGCTACAGGCACAGGCTGTTTGTTGTAAGAGTCAGCCTGGCCCCTCCCCAGGTTCTTGTCCCTCTCTCACCAGGTCAGCTCCTTGCACACACTCCTGCTATGCACTTCCACCATGTGACGCCATCGGCCATGTTGTGACACAGCCGGGAACCCTCCCCAGTTGCTGGCACCATGCTGTTTGGTCCCTCTGGCCACCAGAATTGTGAAGCAAATAAGCCTCTTTTGTTTATGAAGTACTTAGCCTCAGGTATTCTGCTATAGCAACACAAAACAGACTAAGACACCTTAGAAGTCACACTCTATCACTTCTACCACATTCTGTTTGGTAGAAACAAGTTACTGAGTACAACCCAAACTACAGGCAAGGGAAATCAAGCTCACCAAACAGAGGAGTATCAAGGAATTTGTGCATACACTTTTATTGTTATTATTACTATTTGGTACTGGGAATCGAACCCAGGTGCATTCTACTTCCAAGTACACCCCCAGCCCTTTTTATTTTTTTATTTTGAAACAGGGTCTTTCTAAGTTGCTAAGGCTGGCCTCAAACCTGCAATCCTCCTGTCTCAGGCTCCCAAGTACTGGGATTATAGGTATGTGCTACCATGCCTGGCTGTGGACATACTTTTTAAAACTACTATATATTCCTAAAATGCAGATTTAAAAAAAAATTTTTTTTTTGCAGTACTGAGGATTGAACCCAAGGCCTCATGTGTGCTGGGCAAGTGCTCTACCACTGAAGTACATTCCAAGACCTTTTTAAATTTTTTTTAAATTTTGAGACAGGGTCTAGTTGCCCAGGCTGGCCTCAACTTGTGATGCTCCTGCGTCAGCCTCCCGAGTAGCTGAGATTACAGTGCAGATTCTGATTGAGTAGGTCTCGGGAGATGCCCCAAATCCATCCATCCATCCATCCATCCATCCATCCATCCATCCATCCATCCTCCCTCTCTCCTTCCCTTCCTTCCTTGTGCTAGGGATCAAAACCAGGGCCTCAAGCATGCTGGGCAAGTACTCTACCACTGAGTCACACCCTCTGTCCCCGACTCCGCATTTCTGACCTGCCCCCAGGTGACACTACTGCTATTTGCCTGTGGACCTGAGGGAATCAAAGAAATGCAGAGAACCACATCTCTCAAGCTGCCTCTTTGGAACTGCACTGCTGGCAAGAATAATAACAACCCCCGTCGTCTGACATCATCTTGGATCGTGTCCAGTTGGAGAATCACATTTCCCCGGAAAGGTCAGAGCAGTAAAGTAAGGGGAAGACAAGATTACCCTGTTAATACACGAGCACAAGATGTAATGGAATTAAAGACAATCAAAGAGGGATTCGGAAAATCTCTCTGGCCTTGTTCTGGAAGCTCTCAGAAGCATAAAACATCAGCCATCAATTTTGAAGGGGAGGCTAAACAAACAGCAGCCAGTCTGGGCTTTTAATAAGGATTGTACAAAATGCCTTCGTATGACTAAGACTCCTGGCTATGATACTTATGAAATTGATTTTGCTATGAAAAGGCAAGAAATAGCACCAGGATCTCAGATCAAGGCTGCTACATGCTCTGCGGGCCAGAAGGTTAGTTAAGTTAAAAACATTGTTTCCCCATTTAACAGCCTGGATGAAAATTTGCTTTCAAAATACAGCATAAAACTATATAGCCTGTGTTTTTTTATTCCTAAGAAAATCCACAATTTTAAAGTGAATTAAAACTTCACAAATTTACAGTGGGTGCCAGTGGGTTTAGTTATTTTTACAAGGTTGTACACCATCATCGCTAAGTCTAGAACATTTCATCACTCCACCAAGAACCCCCCATCCATCATCAGCTCCTTTTTATTTCCTCCCTTCTCGCCTGGCCCTAGATAACCACTAATCTACCTTAGGTGTCTATGGATCGGCCTATTCTAGACATTTCATATAAGTGGAATCATAAGTGGGACTTCTTTACTTACATTGTGATTTTACCACAAAATGTTATGTTGCAGTCAAATATATGTGTGGTGCTGCATGCCTGTAACCCCTTTACTTGGGAGGCTGAGACAGGAGGATCGCAGGTTCAAGGCCAGCCTGAGCAACTTGGTGAGACCTTCAGCAACTTAGAGAGGGCCTATTTCAAAAGAAAAAATAAAATAGGGCTGGGGGTGTAGCTCAGAGGTAGAATGTCCCTGGGTTCAATCCCCAGTAACACACACAAAATATGTATATATGTATGTATGTGTGTATGTAATATTATATATATGTATATAAATTCTCCATTTTAACCATTTTTAAGTGTAGAGCTCAGTGGTTGGCATTAAATACCTTCACATTTTTGTGCAACCACCATTACCATCCATCCCCAGAACTAGTTTCATCTTCTGTACTGAAACTCTGTACCTAAGCACGTCTATAAGGCTCATCCAGCACATATCTGTCCTTCATTCCTTTTCACAGCTGAATATTATTCCATCGTACGGCTAGACCACATTTTGTTCTCGGTCAGTCGACGGGCTTGTGGGTTGTTTCCACTTTGGGTTATTATGAATAATGTTGCCATGAACACTGCTATACACGTACTTGTTTGAACATGTGTTCATTCATTTCTGTTGGGTCTACACCTAGGAGAGGAGTTGCTGTCATGTGGTAACCATGTTTAACTGAGGAACTGCCAGACTGCTTTCCATAGTAGTTGTGCTTTACGATTCCAGGAGAGCATTCCAGTTTCTCCACGTCCTCGCCAGCGCTTGCTAGTTTACATCTTTTGGGTTGCAGCCTCCTGTTGGGTGTGATGTGATACCTCATTGTGGTTTTCCCTAAGGACTAACGCTGTTGAGCATCTTTTCATGTGCTTGTTGGCCATCCATCTATCTTCTTTGGACAACTGTCCAAGTCTTTTTCCTACTTTTAAATTGGGCTCTTTGTCTTGTTGAATTTTAAGTGTCTTTATACATTCTAGATGAGTCCCTCATCAGAATATGATTTGCAAAGATTTTCTCCCATTTCGTGGGTTGTCTTTTCACTTTCTTGACAGTGTTTATTGAAGCACAAAAGCTTGTATTTTGATGAAATCCAATTAGCTCGTCTTCTTTTGTTGCTTGTGCATTTAGTATAATATCTAAGAATCCGCCGCCTAATTCAAAGTCACATAGACGCACCCTTACATTTTTTCCTCAGGGCTTCGGAGCTTTAGCACTAACACATTTTTAATCTATGTTGAGTTAATTTCTGTACTATGCTGTGAGGCAGGGGTTCAAAGTCATTCTTTTGCATATGGACTCCAGCCTGTATTTTTCTTATCATTAGCAAAAACTTAATGGGCTTCCTTTGGTTTCCTAGTAGCATCTTTTCAATAAAACTCTACTAACTTTGCTGAGATGCTCACAGGATGAGACTGGTATTATTAGTTATTTGAAAATGACTTCTCACATGAGAGAATTCTGAGTGTGTGTGTGTGTGTGTGTGTGTGTGTGTGTGTGTGTGTAGTGTTGGGGCTAGAACCCGTGGCCTCACCTCCAGCCCCCTGGAGAGCTAGTTCTTCATTCAATCCCATCAACAACTATTCATTGAGCACCTACTGTGTGTCAGCAGCTAAAACAAAGATCCCTGCCCTCACAGAGCTTACGCTCCATTCTAGCAAGGAGAAACAGATAAGAAGCAAAACAAATGAGTACATTATGTAACAGGTTAGAAGGTAGTAAGTCTCCTGGGGGGAAAAACTCAGAACAATGCAGAGGGCGCGTGGGGCGCAGGCCGCGTGGGGTTTGCAGAGGGTGGGCCTCCTTTAAAAGGTGACTTTGGAGCAAAAACTTAGGTGCTAGCGAGGGATTTGACCACACAGCTAGCTAGGGAAGCGCACTCCAGACAAAGCGAGCGTGTCTGGTATTTGTGTGAAGCGGCAAGGAGCTGTTCCACATGCACATAAATTTCCCATTTATGGAAAATCACAAAATATCATCAAAGTATGAAAATTTTAGTCAATTTTGGTTCATTCTCTTGGTAACAGGCCTTAAGGAAATGATTATAATTCAACTTTGCAAATAATCCACAACTTTAGTATCTTCTTTGCTGGAAGTAACACTTCCCTGTCTTAGTCTATTCTGATTGCTATAAAAAAATACCATAAACTGGGTAGCTTACAAAGGACAAAAATGTACTGCTCACAGTTCTGGAGGCTGCAAACTCCAAGATCAAGGTGCCGGCAGATCGGAGTCTGGTAGGGCCCCTCCTCACAGACAGCACCATCCGGGCACAGGGTGGGAGGAGCGAGGGGCCCCTCTCAGGCCTCCTTTATAAAGCCACCAGTCCCATTCATGAGACCTCTACCCCTGACCTAATCACCTCCCAAGGGCCCACCTTCTAGTACCATCACCCCTGGGGCAGGATTTGAACATATGAATCTTGTGGGGACACAGTCATTCCGGCCACAGCACCTGCCCGCCCACATCATGCACAATTCAAAAAGAAAACAATGACAATCTTCAACTTACTTGACAAACTCGTAGTCTTGTTCAGTCAATCTCAAATACCCTCCAGTTTTAAATTACCTTTGTTACCAGTGAACTCAACTTTTTTTCCTAGGGTTGGGGATGTAGCTTGGTGGTAAAGCACTCGCCTACCAAGTGTGAGAACTGGGGTTCCATCCCCAGCACCGCAAAAAAATAAAAAAAGATTCCCACTAATTTATTGATTCGTTCTTGATATTGTAGGACAAGATTAACTATGAGACCAAGCGAAGGCCAGCTTCATTTGCTGCGATTTGAACAGGCCTGGTGAACAGTCAGCCTTAGGACATAAGACAACAGAAAAAAAAAAGACAACAACACTGGAGAATCTTATTAACAACAACAACCAAAAAAAAACCAAACTCATAGTTTATTAACAAAATTCACATGATAACTGTACAGCTCCTCTGCAAATGTCACTCGTTAACTTATGGCTATCTTTTATAGACAAAGATAAGTACACATACTTTAAAATCTTTCTGATAAATATATCGCAGCGCTGCATCCGGCTTGGATAACACTCTTCAAGACGGCGTACACTGGGGCCTGTTAAAAACAAGAAGAAGCTGGGGTGTGCTTCCGTGGTAGAGCGCTTACCTAACATTCGTGGCCCTGGGCTCCAGCACCAGCACCACAAAACAAATGAACAAACTAACAAAAACAACAAGCAACCAAAGACACGTGTCTATTTTTAAGATTGAGGGCTGGCAGGGCAGAATTTTGGCTTCTCTGAATAAAAAATAAGAATTGAGATAAAATTTATTTTAATTTGGACAAAAGCTATTCAAAACACGAATGCAGCTGGGCATGGTGGCACATGTCTGTAAACCCAGTACTTGGGAAGCGGAGACAGGAGGATCGCAGGTTCCAGGCCAGCCTCAGCAACTTAGTGAGACCGTTTCAAAATAAAGAATAAAAAGTAGGGCTGAGGGTATAGCTCAGAGGTAGAATGCCTCTGGGTTCAAACCCCAGTATCACACACACAAAAAATCAAAACAAACTCTGGAATGTGTCTGCTATGGCAACACTGGAATCCTATTTCTCACGGAAATGGAAAAGAAGCTCCTGAGGAAAAAATAAGGGAAGAAGCGAGAAACAGGACCCCACCCGGGAGGGAGCAGGCTGGCTCCTCTGCTGGCTGTCACGGGACTGGCGCACTTCCCTTTGGCCGCTGCTTTAAAATGGATTTTTCTAGGAACAGGAGCCTCCCGCGCCCGCGGCCCTCCCTACCCTACGTCCGAGGAACATTCGGTCCCTACCAGCTCCGCATCGTGGTCCAGGCCTATGTCATGGTGCTCCAGCTCCTCGTCTCGAAACTTCTTTATCACCTGTTAGATAAGAAGGAACCAAAGCAAGTCAGCACTGCAGTTCACCTGCCGCCACCTCACTCTGAAAGCCGAAGCTTCACATTGCGGTCTGGGGCGGGGAGGCACTCAGCTTCTGGGACGGGCCAGAGCGCGCGCTGAGCCTCATGCTGGAGTCTCCGCTCTGCCGCCGCGGCGGGGAGAGCGGCCCCCGACGTGCGAATGGCAGGTGTGGTGTGTTCCAATAAAACTTTACTTACAGAAACAAGGGCTGGAGTTTGCCAATCTCTGATTTAGGCTTTGAAAATTAAATGATTCCCGGAGACCCAGTAAACTTTCTAATGATAATAATAATATTAATAACAACAACAACTACTAAACGGTTCCCTTTGAGCTGGGCATGGTGATATGCATGCGCATGCGTGTGTGTGTGTGTGTGTGTGTGTGTGTGTGTGTGTTACTAGGGATTGAACCCAGGGGCATTCTACCACTGAGCTGTG
>PVJS01007364.1:30514-56517 GCA_004027185.1 Glis glis
GAGCCCAGGAATTCGAGGCCAGCCTGGGTAACATAGAGAGACCCCATCTCAAAGAATAGAAGAACAAAACTACAAAAATTAAATGGTTCCTGATATGCTGTGGAAAATAATCTGGGGATATGTATCACTTTATTCAGTTAATCTAAAGGGTTCGTGCTCACAGCATGTGCTCAGAGTCTACGCCCCCTAGGGAGGTAGAGGGGACACAGGCAGGCCTGGGCACAGGAGAGGCGGTTCTAGCCCTGCTCTGCCCGAGCTGTGTGACCAGAGCCGACGGCTTCACCTCTCTGTGCCTCAGTTTGCTCAACTTTAGAATGAGGTGCTGTCTAAGCCCCACTCACACTCTAACATTCTTATTTTTCTTCTTACCAATCGCCTCTCTGTCCTTGCTCCCCTCACGCAGCCCCGTTCAAACAGTCGATTACCTGAAGAAGTTGCTCATATTTCTCTGGGTCCTCCTCCATCAGTGTCCTGATCTGGTTGTTATAGTGGTGTGCTATGGACTCTTCCACCGCCACCGTGCAGGCCATGGCGCCCTCCTTCCCCAGCAAGGCAGTCCCCGCCCCTGGAATTGTCAGAAGCAGCGGGGTAAAGCAGGGGACCAGGGGCGCTCAGCCTCGGCACCATGTCATTTGGGGACTGGCTCATTCTTTGCGGTGGGGACTGTGCTGTGCACTGTTGGGTCTTTAAGAGCATCCCTGACCCCTAGCAACTAGATGCCAGCAGCACCAGTACACTGTGACCACTGAGAATGTCTTTAAATTTTGTTCCGTGTGCTCTGGGGGGCAAAGTCGCCCTGGGTTGAGAACACTGTTGGAAGTTGTACCACATCCCAATAAACATTGAATCACACAATAAGAAAGTTCTCTCTGTTTTTTGTGGTACTGGGGATTGAACCCAGGGGCATTCTACTTCCAAGCTACACCCCAGCCCTTTTTATTTTTTGTTTGGAAACAAGATCTTGCTAGGTTACTGAGAGTCTTGCTATGTTGCTGCGGCTAGTCTCGAACCCGTGATCCTCCTGTCTCAGCCTCCCAAGTACTGGGATCACAGGTGTGCACCACCACACTTGGCTAAGTTCTTTTCTTTCAATGTGCTTTTTAAAATTTTTTTTCATGGTACTGGGCTTGAACCCAGGACCTTGTGCATGCTAGGTAAGTACTCTACCACTGAGCTACACCCCAGGCTTTTAAAAATTTTTATTTTGAGATGGAGTCTCACTAAGTTGCCCAGGGTGGCTTCGAATTTGGGGATTCTCCTTCCTCAGCCTCCCAAGTAGCTGCGATTACAGGTGTATGACACTGCACTCTGCTTTCAATGCACCTTTAACCTTCTGATTAGCCAAGAGAAAGTTTGTATTTGGGGAAACTATGCCTTTGATCTTCTAAACCATTTACTCTCCTCTCTTTTTTTTTTTTTTTTTGCGGTACCAGGGATTGAACCCAGGGGCGTTCTACCTCTGCGCTACACCCCTGGCCCTATTTTTTATACTTTATTTTGAAACCAGGTCTCACGAAGTTGCAGAGGGCCTCACTAAGTAGAGAGAGAGAGAGACAGGGAGAGAGAGAGAGAGAGCAAGCTGAGGCTGGCCGCGAACCCGGATCCTCCGGTCTCCACCTCCCAAAGTACTGGGATTACAAGCGTGCGCCACCACGCCCGGCTTCTCCTCTCTTTTTAAAAAAGGGAGCAGATCTCAGGCTTAGGATCTGTGTCAGGGAACGGTAACTGGCCGCAATTGAATTATTTTAGCGTGTTCTCTCTGTTATGCTTGTTTTTATTGTACTTTCTATTTATAAAAGTACTGATTCTATCTTAAAGAAATCTAAGCAAGAAAAAAAATTCAATCAAATTAACTTTAGAAAAACACTAAGTAAATAAAAGAGGTTGTTAGAGGACAGGGCAAGAACTGTGGAAGCCGCACCCAAATGACTAATCGCCCGGGATCCCTGAGCCCGCAGGAGCACCCTGTACAGACACGTACCCAGAGCAAAGCCCACCACGTTCCAAAAGGGCATCAGAACCGTCGGCCGGACCCTGAATGTGACCATCAACTCACTGAACTTCTTCAAGTGGTCCTTTTCTTGATCCCACATTTTCTGTAAGAAACATAAGAATGAAGATGGGCCCCTCGCTGTACCCCAAAGAGTGGCCCATCGCTGGTAGACAGGAAGTAAAACAGAAATAGAAAAATAATGAGAACTGCTATCCCTCCACTCCCCAAAACCTCAGTGAAAATGGTAAAACATCAGATTAAAAAGAATCTTCGATGTGTACAAGAGAGTTCCAAGAAACCAAAGAAGAACCTGTCATCTCAGTTCCAGATAAGAATGCCATGGCCACGGTTCCCGCAGATGGCCTTGGACCCACAGTGTGCAAGGACAAGGGTCCACACACACGAGCAAGGAGACGCTCAGCCCTCCTCAGGTACTCACAGAGCATCTGCATTGTACTGTAAGTGGTATAGGGATGATTCAAAGCGTAGGGGAGGATTCTGTACTATTTTATATACAGGGCTTGAGCGCGTGGGAATTTGGGAATCTGCGGGGATCCTAGATCCGATCCCCCTTGCGTACTGATGGCGACTGTACTAACTTGTCTGTTATAATGATATAACTTGTCTAATATAATAATACCAGGCAAAGTAGTAGTTACTTGCTTTGCACCAGATCATTTATTTCTTCTCAAACCCAATGAGGCAGGTGTTATTAGGCCATTTCTGGGATATGGGAATGGAGACCCAGAGAGGTCGTGTGACCCCCTCAAGGTCACGCGGGTAGGAGGTGAGAGAGCTGGAATGCAAACCCAGATCCCGTGACTGCAAAGTCTGGGTCTGCCCCTGGCTCTCGGCACCGAGATCCCCCTGCTCTGCGGCAGGGCTCCCCCTCAGCCCACGGGCTATCGCCCGCTGAGGCCACTCAGCCTGTTTCCATTATCGCCTGTCCCCACCGTGAAATTTCAATACCACAGATACACTGTGTATCCATTCATGTACTATACGTCCATCTGTGCTTTATACATAAAAGGAATAATAGGCTTTTTGCTCCAACCAAGAACCAATTTTGGCTTTCTTGGGGACAACAGCACCTCCCTTGGGAATGCATGACCTAATGTGATTATATCTGAAGACCTTCAGGGACCAGGCTGAGACAGGTAAGGAAGTGCCCACCTGAATGACCGGCCCGACGCTGGTCCGGCCCAGGACGGCCATCTGCCCTGCGTAGATACGGTTTGCCCCGTATTCGCCGGCGTGATCCACCCGAATTATCTGATCCACAATTGCACGATTGATGTTGTCTAAGGTCATTCCAGAGCTGCTGAATCTGACATTGATTCTTCTTCCATAAGCTGCAATGCGAGAGTTAATTCATTACTCTCAGGTAAAATCTAGATGTTTCTGTGTGTGTGTGTGTGTGTGTGTGTGTGTGTGTGTGTGTGTGTGTGTGTAGTGTTACTGGGGATCCAACTCAGGGCCTCCCATATGCTAGGCAAGCACTAGCTCTACCACCGAACTATACTCTCAGCCCTTTTGATTTTACTTTGAGACAGGGTCTTGCTAAGTTGCCCAGGCTGGCCTCCAACTTGCAATCCTCCTGCCTCAGCTTCCGGAGTACCTGGGATTACAGGCATGTGACACTTCTTTTACAGACAGAAGAAAGGAGCGCTTTAGAACAAGGGTTGTGAGTGAGCTCCCTGGGGGCCAGACAGGCCCATAGTGTATTCGACTTCACCTGCAGTGTTAAAACATGGAGCATTTTACCTAAAGATCTGGGTTTCTGTTTTCACTTTAAATTTATGGAGCTCTGGGAATGCTGAGCCTGTCTTCTCGCTGGGCAGTAACGTAGCAGCTGCTTCTAGAAGGGTCTGGTTCTCCAGTGCTCCATCCCTGACACTGCTCTCCCTATCCTGGACTATACAGCAGAAGCCCCAGGAGATTTCAAAACCACAAGGCTCCTCCCCAGCCCATCTCTGCACGCTCTTGCCTCCCACCCCTGCCTATACCGATACCCTGAAAGAGCACTGTACAGGTACAGGTCTCTGCAGTCAAGGTTGAAAACCACTGACTGAAGTTCTCTTAAAACACCCAAACCTGTGGGCATTGGGTCTTGAGAGCCCAGCCTTGGGGCTTACATTTTGACTCATTATGGTCCAAAATGAACCCAACTGAATTACTGCTACCTTCAAAATGTAAATTCTTGGCCAGGCATGGTGGTGCACGCCTATAATCCCAGTACTTGGGAGGCTGAGACAGGAGGATCGCAGGTTCGCAGTCAGTCTCAGCAATGTAGTGAGGCCCTCCACAACTTAGTGAGACCCTGTTTCAAAGTAAAAAAATAAAATAGGGCTGGGGGTGTAGCTTGGAGGTAGAATGCCCCTGGGTTCCATCCCCAACACCACACTCACACACACACAAAGTAAATTCTTCAGAACAGACTAGATTTAACCTTTTTTAAAACATCGAATGGTAACATCTTAGTAATAATATTCTCTGAGCCTTGGATTAGGGAATCTCAAAAGTTCTTTCCCCCATCCAAGAGAAAGGTTTTGTGGTATGCTTAGGTGTGTGTATTTTCTGCCCATTTTGCAGATATAAAAACGGAGCTCCAGAGGTCACTGTGTGTAGTGTCAGCTTTGACCTGCGTTGGTGTTGCTCTGCAATGTGTTTCAGGGCTTTTATGCTGGGGCTGCCAGGTCTTTTATTGGTATTTCTTTTCATTTAGGCTAACTTTAATAGCCAGAAAGCTTGTAATCCCAGTACTTGGGAGGCTGAGACCCGAGGATCTGGGTTCGCGGCCAGCCTCAGCTACTTAGTGAGGCCCTCCGCAACTTAGACCCTGTTTCAAAATAAAGAATGAAAAATAGGGCTGTGGGTGTAGCTTGGAGGTAGAATGCCCCTGGGTTCAATCCCCATTACTGCAAAAAAGAAAAAAAAAGAGAAATAACAAAAAAAATTACTGAGAAATGGCAAGGGCTGAATATGTAGGATGAGTTCAAACACCCAGCTGGCTTTTAATGGGCAGGATGTTTGTACTCAAAACACACTAAACTGTTCCATAGCACTACACCACACTTCCAGATTCAGGCACTCAATAAGTGATGGGGGGGCTTGGGTGTCATAGTATTTGCCATTCTTATCTTTTCACAATCTCAGCAAGGTATCTTTGTCAAGTATGGGAAGGGCCACAGAAAGGCAAGGACCTGGAGCTAGAAAATGCACGCCCCTGGGTGTGCCGGTAGCAATCATTTTTGTTGCAAAGAATAAAAGGATCATATGCAATAAAAAGAAAAAAATTTTTTCTAATCTCTAATAAATCAAAATAGTTATTTCTTACACATAAAATTCCCAATAATCAGGGTATTTCCTTGGGGTGGGGTGGGTACTGGCAGTGCTCTACCACCACTGAGCTACACCCCCAGCCCTTTTTATTTTGAGACAGGGTCTTGCTAAGTTGCCCAGGCTGGCCTTGAGCTTGCAATCCCATATAACTGGGATTACAGGTATGCACCATCATGCCCAGCCAGGCTATTTCCTTTTTAAGGGAAAACAAAGAACAATAAAACTTTTTTAGTGAGTTATCATGAGGACAAAATGAGGTATAGGAAGCAAAGTAACTTTCTAAAAATGAATGATTCTTATTCTGTTATGCTAACTGCCCCAGCATGGGAGCATTAAAATTCACATTCAACAACTCTTGGGTTTTGACTACCTTGTCACATACTTTAAAATAAAACTGAGGCCCAGTGTCAGAAGCTCTCAAATGTATCACTTTATATTCATGTTTTCCCAATGTGTGAAACATACAAATGGTGGTACATGGGAAGATTTTAAACAGCTTACAGATATGCATTAAATAACATTTGTGTAATAAGAGTTTAAAAACTCTCTTCTAATCCATTTGTTCATCAAGGAAAATACCTCCATTTACAGCTGGTATATTCTAAACATTTCCCCTAACACTTGCTAATCTCCTTTTTTATTAGTGAATATTAATTATACAGAATAGTATGCTTCGTTGTGTCAATTTGTACCTGCATATAATAATCTCCAGTGTGTGTGTGTGGGGGGGGGGTACTAGGGATTGAACCCAAGGGCATTCTATCTCTGAGTTACACCCCAGCCCCTTTTATTTTTTGTTTTGAAACAGGGCCTCACTAGGTTGCTGAGAGTCTCCATAAGTGGCTGAGTCTGTCCTGGAACCCGCCATCCTCCTGTCTCAGCCTCCCAAGTACTGGGATTACAAGCATGCACCACCTCGCCTGGCTGTTCTCCCTTTTGTTTAAAGAAAGAAAAATCGACTTGGGTTCAATCCTGGTAGGCAATAGTATCTATACAATTTCATAACTTTTTTTCAGTATATTTCTTCTTTATGATTACTCATCCATTTGTGGCAGGTAATATTGGTTTTCCATTTACCTGAAGAGATTTAGTTTCCATTAAATTACATAAGCTTAAAATAGGTCAGTTATACAAAAGAAAAAAAAACACATTAAATAATCAAAAGTACAAGCGGTATTGCTACAAAAATCTTGAAAGTGGTACATGAAGAATTAACTTTGAGAAAACGACCTCACAATTTTCTGGGGCGGCTCAGACAGAACAAGGAAAGCAGGAGGAGCCAGAATCCTAACCCATGTCTCTCCACTCCAAACCCATGCTTCCTTTCATTACACTGATGGTTCGCAAACTTTCCAGTGTATACAGTCATTTGAAGGTCTGGAGGAAATGCAGATGCCGATCGAGTAGGTCAGGGGTGGGACCCGAGAATGTGCATTTCTAACAAGCTCCCAGGGAAAGCCGATGCTACTGAGAAGGCCCTGGACAAAGACTACGAGGACACCCTGGGACACTGAACTAAGGATGTCCACGACGATCAGCCTGGAACACCGGCCACACCTGCAGTGACATCCGGCTCAGGTGTGCAATTACGTCACCCACCGGCCCACCTTGACCCAACGCCCTAAGCGTCACTACGAAGCCCACACTCCTCACACCGACTCTCCCGCCCAGCACGGCCAGCCCCGCCCTGGCAGCTGGCCCACCCCGTGATCTCGCGGGCGCGTAGTCGCGCTCCGTCGCACGCCTGTGACGCACGGAACGTCGCCCCCGTGACCTCTCGGACCCCAGCCTCCAGGGAAAGTTCTCCCGCTCGCCGGCCCAGCGCAGCACTGCGGCCGCGCGTACCCCTTTACCTGGGAGGGACCGCCGGGCCCCCGTACCCAGCCGCCACAGGGACGGAGTGGCCGCCGCCCCGGCGTAACTCATTGCCCGGACCACAAAGCAGACACTGTTGGGCACTGCGGGCCTAGCGTGCCCTTGGCGCGAGATGATGACGTAACAGAAGAGGCCACTCGCCCGAGCACCAATAGAAAGAGCCCTAGATCAGTGCCTACATTTTATTGGCTGGGAACAGCACATAGACATATTCTATTGGATGCAGCCCTTATCAATCACTCGGCCTCGGTGGTAAAGAAGCCTTGGGTTGCTATAGAGATGAGAATGCTAAATTGCTCTTAACAAAGATCCCGACAAGGTCATGATTTCTCACCTAAATTACTGGGAAAGAGGATCATGAGTTATTGACAAAGCCATTGTATTTTCCGCCTTATCTACGAGGAAGGTTTTTCTTTGTATCCGACATCCATTTAAAAACAAATTAGTGTATGTATATCACTTTGAACTTCACGATGATGTATAATTACAATGTGCTAATAAAAGTATTTTAAAAACACAGAAATCACATACTGGAATTCAATTCACAGAGTCAGTAGTGTTATCTTTAGGGGGACTGACAGTTGACTTTAAATTTCTTCCTGGTCCTTTTCTCAATTTTCAGATTTCCTACAGAGAACATATATTATTCTTTGTGCCCACTTTATTGTTGCTGTGCGTTTATATTGATGCAAAAATTTGTTTTGAGAGGACAGAAAATTTAGCGACATACACCATACTTTAAGAAGCTCATACCATTACTATGGCAGTTCTTCTAGGGGTTACCCAACAGAAATAATTTTTCAAATGAGTAACGTATGTTTGATTTTCTCATTTTTCTCATTTTTCAAATGAGAAAATCAAAGATGCATATTTGGAAGGACATACATCAAAACGTTTAATATTGGTTAACAAGATTGGGACTTGGAGAAGGGAGCTTACACCTTTGGATTATTTATATACTTTTCCCAAGTTTACTATAAAAGATTTAATGATGCAGTGTAAAACAATTGAAGTTGCTAGTTGTTTTATATAACCCCACAATGTTCAAAGATTAACACACTACAATAATATAAAATTATGAATCCAAATATTTAATACTTAGTAATGGTAAAGGTGATGTAACATTATGTAAAGCTACTGAAAGTATAAATCTGCCCCCCCCCCGTTTGCCTTAACATATTTGAAATCTTTGCCATAATCCCACTTCTAAGTCTTTGTCCCTATGGATAAAAAAAAAATTGACAAAGAATTATTAAGTCCCAGTGTTATTATTGGGATAATTTGGAAATAAAATGTTAAGTGGCAAGGGGATATTAAAAAACAAGGATTTATCTGAATGCTGTTATGTAGCTCATTGAAGTGTTTATAAAAAATTTTTTGATAGCACAAGAAAACACTTAAGGAAAAAAGATCTGAGAATACTAAGTTTTTCTTTCCTTTTTCCCTCCAGCCATACTTTCTATCTTAAAAGCGATTATGCCAAGATTAACAGTGGATGCTCATACAGTGTGGGGTGTGTGTGTGTGTATGTGTGTGTGTGTGTGTGTGTGTGTGTGTGTGTGTGTTTTACATTTGCAGTACTGGGGATTGAACCTAGGGGCACTGTACCTCCGAGCTACACCCCAGCCCTATTTTTTATTCTTTATTTTGAAACAGGGTCTCACTAAGTTGCAGAGGGCCTCACTAAGTAGCTGAGGCTGGCCACAAAACTGCGATCCTCCTGTCTCGGCCTCCCAAGTACTGGGATTACAAGCGTGCACCACCATGCCCAGCTATGATTTTAATTTTTTTCTCTGTAGCTTTCAATGTTCTCCATATTTTCCATGCTAAACAAGTTTTTTTAAATGAAAACAATTTCAAAAGGAGAAAGCATATCATTCCCTAATTCAATCCTCAAATATAAAAGCAATTTTATGTATTATTTTTTACTTTAAAGATAAGGAGGTCAGGCATGGTGGTGTACACTTGTAATCCCAGTACTTGGGAGGCTGAGACAGGAGGATTGGAGGTTAGTGGCCAGCCTCAGCTACTTAGTGAGGCTCTCCGCAACTTAGTGAGACCCTGTTTCCAAATAAAAAATAGGGCTGGGGGTGTAGCTCAGAGGTAGAATGCCCCTGGGTTCAAATGCCAGCACCACAAAAAATAAAAAATAAGTAAAATAAAAATATATAAAAATAAAGATAAGGGAACTTAGCTGGGCGTGGTGGTACACACCTGTAATCCCAGTACTTGGGAAGCTGAGACAGAAGGATCACAGGTTTGAGGCCAGCCTCAGCAATTTAGCTAAGCCCTCAGCAACTTAGACCCTGATTCAAAAAATTTTTAAAAAAAGGAATTGGGGGTGTAACTCAGAGGTAGAATGCCCCCCCCAGGTTCAATTCCCAGTACCAAAAAAAAAAAAAAAACAAAAAGATAAGGGAATTTTAACTCAGAGAAGTGAAGACATTTGTAGCAAATCACAGAATTAAGTTGCAAAGCCATGCCGTGTCTCCAGCACATCTCATGCATTGGACAGGAAATACTCCCAATGGAACTCACTAGATAAAGAAGATACATTCATGTTTTGCTTCCCAAGAGTCAGGCCTTGAAGTGCCACACTGGTAAAATGAGTTCCTTTGTTTTCCAATACTTACAAGTGGGTAGCTGTAACCAGATTTGTAGCTGCAGGAATTTGCTTTGCCAACTCAAGACTTAAGGCAAACTAAAGACTTGCCTAACTGGATTCTTCTCTTTGCTGGGATGGGAACACTGTATGATTGCAAGAACCTGCAAGTCTGTCTTCAGAATAAGACAGGCCTGCAGCAGAATGGGGCAAACAGGAGTGTTTGCAGGGGCTTTTAAAATTCCAGCATCCAGTGTTTGTAAAAGGGGAGGGGGCTTAAAAACAATCCAAGTGTCCATTAGTGGCTGCACGGTTATAGAAAGTACACATAGGTGCAACGGAAAGTTATGCAGCCATTAAAAAGAATGAGGTAGCCGAGTGCAGTGGCACACGCCTGTAATCCCAGTACTTGGGAGGCTGAGACAGGAGAATAGCAGGTTCGAGGCCAGTCTTGGCAATTTAGCAAGATCCTCAGCAATTTAGTGAGACCCTATTTCAAAATAAAAAGGACTGGGGGGGGTATAGCTTGGAGGTAGAATGCCCCTGGGTTTCATCCCTAGTACCAAAGAGAGGAGAGAGACAGAAAGGGAGAAGGAGAGGGTGAGGGGGAAGGAAAAGGAGAGGGAGAGGGAGAGGGAGAGGGAGAGGGAGAGGGAGAGGGAGCTAAGTGTTTACATGGAAAGATCTTCAAGATGTTATTAAGGAGAAAAAATGGAGAACCTCAGAATATATATTTCACAATATACACCCACACATATATACCTACTTGAATATGTATTACTGTTTTCTGGAAGAATAAAATAACTATCATTAGCAGTGGCTTTCTCTGGGAGTGGAATGAGTAATGCCTGAAATAATTTTATGTCTCATAAGTTTAACACACACAAATGCACTTCTCCCCAGCTTCAACAGAGCCAAGGAGTCTTAAAACACTCATCAGATGATTGTCTTAAACAATTTTTAATCTAATTTTATTATTTATTTATTCAATTTATTTTGCGGTACTGGGGATTGAACCCAGGGGCATTCTACCCCGAACTACATCCCCAGCCCTATTTTTTATTCTTTATTTTGAAACAGTGTCTCACTAAGTTGTGGAGGGTCCTCACTAAGTAGCTGAGGCTGGCCTCGAACCTGCGATCCTCCTGTCTCATGCGCCACCATGCCTGGCTCTTTTATCTAATTTTATTTTATTTTATTTATTTATTTATTATTTATTTATTTATTTATTTATTTATTTATTTATTTATTTATTTGTTTATTTTGCGGTACCAGGGATTGAACGCAGGGGCGTTCTACCTCCGCACTACGCCCCCGGCCCTATTTTTTATACTTTATTTTGAAACCGGGTCTCACGAAGTTGCGGAGGGCCTCACTAAGTAGAGAGAGAGAGAGAGAGAGAGAGAGAGAGAGCTGAGGCTGGCTGCGAACCCAGATCCTCCGGTCTCTGCCTCCCAAAGTACTGGGATTACAAGCGTGCACCACCACGCCCGGCTTTTATCTAATTTTAGAAAAAGGCAAAAAGCAACTTCACAAAGTGTTATAGTTTTTCATGATCACTCGATTGCTGACAAGAAGCCTCTGTGGGTTCAAGTAACACAGTCACATTTTAAAACCTTCAAGACACTTTAATCAGTAGTTTTAATGCACATATGTTAGAAAACTGCATTTTAAAAATTACAGACATCACCTCAAGTTACTAAAGTTGTCAAAACATATAAAAACATTCAAGTAAGAGGTATGCAAATTAGCAGCATTTAACTAAAACTACTAAGTTAATTAGCTTGTTTCAGTATGTTTTTATAATGGGGAATGAAAACAGTAATATATTTTCTTCTTTCATCACACACACACACACGCACACGCACACACGCACACGCACACACTCAGACGACTGGACCATCTTTAGAAGCATTGTGAAAGCAAGACCATTATATCTATGAAGGCACTACGTAGAAATGCCAACAATAAGAATTTGTTTTTTAAATGAGGATGAAGTGGACTTTGGGTTACCGAAAAATTCCATGATACCAGATATTAAACTTAGAAACTCATAAACCTTAACAAGACCTAAAAAGCTCATCAGTTTCACAGGTACTAAAATATCTCATTTGGTAGAAAAGAAAGGTTGTGTTGGGGCTGGACTTGTAGCTCAATGGTAGAATACATGCTTAGCATGTGTGAGTAGCTGGGTTCATTCTCCAACATCAGGAAAGAGAAGAGGGGGGAAGGGGAGGAAAAGGGAGGAAAAGAAGAGAAAGAAAATGTGACAGACGGAAAGGAATATGGAGATGTATAAGCCATGACAAGCTTGCTTTGGGGCTCAGAGCAAGGAGCTAATCATTGTTTAATAAGGGTGTTGAGGGGTAGGTGGGTGGGTGGGAATTATTCTTAGAAACAGCTAAAACCTGCATCCAACTTTAAATTCCAGGGAAGATTTGGAAGAAAAAGAGAGGAAGAAAAACCATGGAAGGGAAACTCACGCGGTCCATTACAAAATTACAGTACTTCAAAAAAAAAGATGTTGACAATATTAAAATGAAAATGGATTACATTAAACAATAACTTAGGCTTCTATTAAAAGGTTCAGAGCTATCAATTTCGGGTATGTTCATGATGAGGTATTTATTGCATATGGTCTTTACTGTAACGGAAATCTCGGGAGATAGTCTGCTCTTCTAATGTTTTGCAAAACAAAGGCACGTGCATTTAAAATTTTAAGCACAGGAAAACAGACAACAGCCCTTAAAAAATGTGGAAATGTGTATTTACGATGCCAGCATCCTGTCCACTTTGGTATACTTCCACAGGCTGGTCTGAGGGGCAGGCTGTTGTAGCCCACATCCCAAAATACTTAGGCACGGAAACCCACAGCTCCAATACTGAACAGCCCTTCCCAGCCTGGCTCAGAAATGTCTAGTGTCCTTGAGAAATGGAGAGCCCAGGGCAGGAAGAGAAATGGCATTTGGAAGACTAAGAGATGAAATTTGCCTGGTCAGTTTGATGGTACAGGCTCCTCTGCCAAGTCCCGGAACCAGAACCAGACTGAAACTGCAGGCTGGTGGGTAACCAGTCGGCTAAAGGCAGCTTCCCCCTGAGTAATAAGTAAGGCTGCAACAAAATGCCAGGAAGCTAAGAAATCAAGGATGCCAACCTGCCACAAGTCCCCTCCTCATGAGGGCTGATGGAGGACATTCAGGGACTGTTAATCGACAGGGAAGGGACACTCTTTTCTTCCCTGCTGCTACCATGTAGTCAAAACTGCATGGTGACCCTCTTACCACCTGTCCAGACATTGCGATTCAAGGGTTTCTCTTCATTAAAAAAAAAATAAATTTTACATATATATATATATATATATATATATATATATATATATAAAATTTATTTTATATGTTTATATTTTCAATTTATTTTATATTTTTTATTTTATATATTTATTTTTTCAAAAGTCTGATATATATATATATATATATATCTCAGGCTTTTGAAGTCACCAGAGTCATTCAAGACTTTTTTAAGGAACATTTCTCAGTTGCTAGAAAGAGATTCAAAAGAAATAACTTCAGAAGTGAATGACCTCTGGTTAGCTTTGAAAGTTTTTCAAAAATATAAAAGCCCCTCAATTTTTGTGGTAAGAGCTGAAGGGCTTAGGAAGCTCATGTTCAGCGGAGTCATCCCTGAGCTATTGGTCTAGTGGGTTGAGACCTGGAGTTCCACCTGCTCTTCTACACCACGGAAAGCCCCCATAAGGGGCTGGGTGACGTCAACACAGCCCCCGGGGGCTACAGGTACAGAATCGCTGTCAGGAAAAGCCTAAACTCCAGAAAAATATATTTTAAAATTTCCGCTTAAAATCCAGCTGGACTCTGTAGGCTGGACGCGGTCACCCGGTCACCTTGTAGCAGTGCCTGGCACCGTCTTCAGCCCAGGCTACTGGTTCCTCATGTCCCTCTGGGCTTCTGTTAGTTTCTGGATTAGATACCGCTTGTCACGACTTTCCTGAAAAGAGAAATGAGTTTGAAAGTTCATTTCATGTATTTGGAAACAAATATAATTTCTACCTAATGAATTATCTCTCGCCTCAGGACTAAGGATCCCAGTCTCTGGATGACTACGGTGGCCTGATCTGGCCTCTTTCACTGTGTCCCCTCCACAACCCGAGATCACATACCAGCCAGTGGGTTTTTATTTCTATGTTTTATTTTTCATATTGGAGATTGAACCCAGGGGCATTCTACCTCTGAGCTACACCCCCAGCCCTTTTTATTTTTAATTTTGAAACAAGGTCTTACCAAGTTGCTGAGGGCCTGGCTAAGTTGCTGAGGCTGGTCTCAAACCTCCGATCTTCCTGTCTCAGCCTCCCATGTATTGGGATTACAGGCATGTGCTACCACGCCCAGTTGATGTTTTAAAAACATAAAATATATATACACCTGACTTCTACTTACTGCTTTCCAATGGCTTCTCACCACACTGAGACTAAAACCCGACTTCTGATCCGATGCCCAGCATACCCCGACTCCAGCTATGTCACGGTATCACCCTGCCTCCCCCATCAGCACCTCCAGCCACATGGTCCCTTCCGCAGGAGAGCGGCTCATTCCCTCGCTGCACCGTGTCCTGCTCTCATCCCTAATCAGGACCTCCAATAACTGGCACTTCCTGTCATTCAAGTCTCAGCTCCAATGTGACCTCCTTAAATAGGCCTTCAGTAGCCACAACCTACGTTAGCGATGGCCTATTCATCACCCTACATTGTTTTTATCATCTTCATAGCAGTGGCAATTATCAGAATTTATCTTCTTTTCTCTTTCTTTTTTTTCTTTTGTTACTGGGGATTGAATCCAGGGGCATTCTACCTCCAAGCTATACCCCCCAGCCCTTTTTATTTTTGTGTTTCAAAACAGATTCTCACTAGGTTGCTGAGGGTCTTGCTGCTTTGCTGAGGCTGTCCTCAAACCTACAATCCTCCTGCTGTCTCGGCTTCCCCAGTACTGGGATTGCAGGTGTGCACCACCACACCTGGTTTATCTTACTTCTTTTTTTTTTTTTTTTTTTTTTTTGCGGTACCAGGGATTGAACCCAGGGGTGTTCTACCTCCGAGCTACACCCCCGGCCCTATTTTTTTTATACTTTATTTTGAAACCGGGTCTCACGAAGTTGTGGAGGGCCTCACTAATTAGCTGAGGCTGGCTGCGAACCCGGATCCTCCGGTCTCCGCTTCCCAAGTACTGGGATTACAAGTGTGCGCCACCATGCCTGGCTTATCTTACTTCTTTATTTAGCAATCTTGTCTCTCCTGGTGGAGGAATGGATGAATGGAGTGAATGAATGAAGCTGGAGGGGGCGGGGCCTGAAGGCAGCATTTGCGGGAAGCATTGGTGAATGAGGGCCACAGCAATTCCACTCCCTGCCTGGGACAAGTGCCACTTTCCATGCAGTGTCCTGGCTTAACGTCACCAGCCGTGACCCTCTGGGCCTGTGCTTCCTTACCAGGGACAGCTGCTCGCGGAGCTGGTCAACCACCCGCTTGTGCGCGCCCGCGAGGGCGATGAAGTAGAACATAACGAGGCTGCAAAGCAAGGTGATAGGTCACAGGGAGCTGGCGTCATCTGAAACCCGCTGGGAACACAACCCAACGCTTTCTGTCTAGAATGGGTTTGCTTGTGTTTAGGGAAAAAGAAAGGGAAAGGGAAGGAAGAAGAAAGAAAAGCCCTCCTCTCCCCCAAGCAGAGGCCTGAGGACCAGCCAGGAGCTCCCACTGGGTGGTGGCGGCAGCGTCTGATTCACGCTGATATGAGGAGTCCCTGGTGTCCCCCTGGCACATGCAGAAAGACAGGAAGAGAGGAGATGCTGCGGAAAGTCACCAGGCCTGTCCTTAACTGGCTGTGTGTGATCGCTGTGCAGCCTCTCTGGCCTCAGTTTCCTCATCTATAAACTGGGGATGAGAGCGTCAAGCCCAGGGGGACAAGTCTGGGATCTTCCAGTTTTGATGAAAAGTAATCAACAGTCAGCTCCTGTCTTCTGTGCAGCTCCAGATGGGGGTGCTTGATATTATTTCTCTTTGGGGACAGCAGCACGTGGGGTAGAGGGCAAGCCCCCAGGCAGAGAGCATGTGGCCTCTTGGTTTTTTTCTTTTTTGCAATACAAAGGGTTAAACCTAGGGGCATTCTTCCTCCGAGCTACACCCTCAGCTCTTTTTATTCTTTATTTTGAAACAGTCTCGCTAAGTTGCTGAGGCTGGCTTCAAATGTGCGATCCTCCTGTCTCAGCCTCCCAAGTACTGGGATTACAGGTGTGCACCACTGTGCCTGGCTCCAGAAACACTGATATTAACAAAACCATCCTGGAAGACCCTGCAAACCATAGGCCAAGAGTGACTTCCAAAGATGCTGAAGTCAGATCAGAGAGCCAACACCAGGCCGTGCCAGCCACACCTGAGGCAGGGTGAAGTGATTAAGACAGAGCAGCTGGGACCCTGGATCTGAGGAGTTGCCCGCAACTTTTCATTAGTCTCAACAGGGAATCCTGCCCTTTCGCATATGAAATACTTCTGGGGGGGGTACTGGGAATTGAATCCAGGGGCATTCTGCCTCTGAGCTACACCCCATTCCTATTTTATTCTTTCATTTTGAAACAGGGTCTCACTAAGTTGCGGAGGGCCTCACGAGGTTGCTGAGGCTGGCCACGAACCTGCGATCCTCTTGTCTCAGCCTCCCAAGTACTGGGATTACAAGCGTGCGCCACCACACCTGGCTATGAAATACTTTTTTTTTTTCGCGGTACCGGGGATTGAACCCAGGGGCGTTCTACCTCCGCGCTACACCCCCGGCCCTATTTTTTATACTTTATTTTGAAACCGGGTCTCATGAAGTTGTGGAGGGCCTCACTAAGGAGACAGAGAGAGAGAGAGAGCCGAGGCTGGCCACGAACCCGGATCCTCCGGTCTCTGCCTCCCGAAGTACTGGGATTACAAGCGTGCGCCACCATGCCCGGCTTATGAAATACTTTTTAAAACTACTTCTTGCATTGCAGTGGGTTTTTACTGGAGCAATATTCCAATCATAATGTAACTGACAATTTAATGAGTTAGCATGTGTCCAGTACCCTCAATTCCAGTTATTCATGGCTTATAAATAGTAGAGCCAGGGTTCAAGTGCATGCTCCCAACCTGGTACTCTTCTCCCTGCCCAGTAATCCATTCCTTCTTCTAAGAGCAAGACATTTGGGGAATCATCAGTAATATGAAGACTAGCCAACACTTAACCGGGTTTTTTGTAAGTCAGGCATGGGACTGAGCACCTTAGAAGTGTGACTTTCTGCATCTGACCAATGACCCTCTGAAAGATTATTATTATATCCATTTTAGAGATGGGAAAGTGAGGCTCAGAGATGCTCAGTACTCTATCAAGTCTAGCAAGTGACCCTTTGCTAAGATTTGGATCGGGAAAGTCCTCCAAAACCCTGTGTGTTGAAGGCTTGGTCCCCAGCTGGGGGCACTACTGGGAGGTATTAAAACCTTTATGAGATGGGGCCCAGTGGAAGGAAGTTAGGTTATAAGGGGGCGTGTCCTCAACGGGGACAAGCAACTATGGACTGACCTCTGAAACTGTGAGCCCAAATACCCCTTCCTCCTGTTTGGTTGATTACTCAGGCATTTTGTCGCAGTGGCGGGAAGCCAGCGCCCCACTTTCCAGTGGGAGGAGCCGTGGGAAACGCTTGCCAGGGTCGGTCGGGGGGTCTCACTCACCAGATGATCATGAAGAAGGGCACGGCGAAGGCTTCCGACGTGATGCCGTGGACCAGCGACTGCAGCGAGCTGGGGAAGGTGCTCACGGTCTTGGGGATGACCTCCCACGTGGTGTTGAAGCTGGTGAATGGCCCGCAGGCTTTGGACGAGGGGATGCTGCCAGGACAGGAACCACGGGGCTCAAGACCAGGCGTGCAGCAAGGCCGTGTCCCGCCTCTCAACCCCCAGAAGGTCTTGTTAACACCGGCCTATGTGTGAAGAACAGCCTGACTCTTGAGCCTTCTGGATATTGTGGTTAAAAAATGCTTACTCTGACATTTCGCCAGGTCTTTAGGCCCCATGTCCAGTTTACAAAGACATTTGCTACAGAAAAACAAGTGACTTGTAAGGAAATAATCAGACAAATTCAGAATGTGGGGATTTTACTCTCCAATCTCTCTCTTTCTCTTTTTTGAGGGGGGTTGGTACTGAAGGTTGAACCCAGAGGCATTTTACTTCTAAGCTACACCCCAGACCTATTTTATTTTTTATTTTGAAAGAGGGTCTTGCTAAGTTGCTGAGGCTGGCGGAGAACCCGCGATCCTCCTGTCTCTGCCTCCCAAATACTGGGATTATAGGTGTGCACCACCACGCCCAGCTTCTCCAATCTCCCAGTTCAAAGGTGAGGGAAATAGCCTGGACTCTTCAAAGAATCAAAGACTAAAAGAGACTAAGAAGATAAAACAACTGAAAGCAATGTGGGAAACTTGAGAGATTGATGTGTGTGTGTGCGTGTGCATGTGCGTGTGTGTGTGTGTGTGTGTGTGTGTGTGTGTCACTGGGGATTGAACCCAGGGGTGTTCTGCCTCTGAGCTACACTCTCTTTTCTTTTTTCTTTTCTTTTCTTTTTTATTTGGAAACAGGGTCTCACAAAGTTGCTGAGGGCCTCACTAAGTTGCTGAGGCTGGCCTCAAACTTGCGATTCTTCTGTCTCAGCCTCCCAAGTTCTGGGATTACAGGCGTGCACCACCATGCCTGGCTAAGATTGTTATTTTTTAAGTAAAGCTGGAAAAGGCTGTTCTGGGACAACTGGAGAAATTTGAAAATGGCAGGAATATGATATTAAGTTTATTAGGTGGGATAATGTTATTATGGGTACACATGAAGGAGAATGTCCTTGTTCTTGTTTAGGGGTCAAAGGTCATAGTGCCTACAATGTAATTTCCAATGATACACCATCAAAACACACACACCCAAAAATTATGTAGACAAAAAAAAAAAAGAACAACTACAGAAAAATGTTAGCAAATGGGACACCTAGTTGAAAGGGGTATGTATTTTTTTTTTTTGGTACTGGGTACTGAGGATTGAACCCAGGGGTATTCTACCTCTAGGCTATACCCTCAGCCCTTTTTCATATTTTTTTTTTTGTGTGTGTGTGTGGTACTGGGGATTGAACCCAGGGGCATTCTACCTCCGAGCTATACCCCCAGACCTATTTTTTTATTCTTTTTTTTGAAACAGGGTCTCACTAAGTTGTGGAGGGCCTCACTAAGTAGCTGAGGCTGGCTGCAAACCCGGATCCTCCTATCTCAGCCTCCCAAGTACTGGGATTATAAGCATGCACCACCACACCCACCCCTTTTTCATATTTTACTTTGAAACAGGGTCTTACTAAGTTGCGGAGGGCCTCACTAAGTTGCTGAGGCTGGCCGTGAACCTGTGATCCTCCTGTCTCAGCCTCCCAAGTACTATGATTACAAGTGTGCGCCACCACCCTCGGCTATAAGGGACACTTTAACACAAAAAAAAGGAATATATGACAAAACAAAGGATGGTTCTAGAAAACAAAGTCATATTTACCGCGACATGCTGATTGTCAGAGGTATTATGGCCAAACACAGCCCGATCAACAACACCAGAAGGAAGAAGAAATTAGAGTTGGAGGCTCTGAACTGCCTCGGGGAGGGTCTGCAGGTGTAAAGGAGACTCAGCTACGGAGGAAAAAAAAGAAAGAATTAAGAGCAACAACTATGCGGGTCAAGGAACATGTTCTTGTGGTCTAGTAATATAGACCAAGACGAGAAATGCTTAGTTCAGACTCCAGCTTTGGGGAATTCATGCTAATGGATAAGAAAAACGGGCCAAAACACATGCACGTGGACGTTTACTGCTGCCGTTGATTACAGGGAATAACTGGAAGCAACCTAAATGGCTATCAGAGGGGGAGTCCGTAAAGGTTAAAGTACATCCAAACAACGGAATACCATAGAGCCCTTAAAAAGATTGAGAGTATTACATATCTGTGTGCAACTGTTGAATGAAAATGGCAGATTTCAGAACTCTGCTTAGTAGGAGCTCATGTAAGTTTTTTTTTTTTTTTTTTTTTTTTTTTTTTGCGGTACCAGGGATTGAACCCAGGGGCGTTCTACCTCCGAGCTACACCCCCAGCCCTATTTTTTATCCTTTATTTTGAAACCGGGTCTCACGAAGTTGCAGAGGGCCTTTAAGTAGCTGAGGCTGGCCGCAAACCCAGATCCTCCGGTCTCAGCCTCCCCAACTACTGGGATTATAAGCATGCACCACTGCGCCCGGCTAGAATAAATACTTTTAAAAAACTTACATGAAAGCCAGGCGCGGGGTGCATGCTTACAATCCCAGTAGTTGGGGAGGCTGAGACCGGAGGATTGCAGGTTCATGGCCAGCCTCAGCTACTTAGTGAGGCCCTCCTCAACTTATTGAGACCCTGTTTCAAAAAAGAATAAAAAATAGGGCTGGGGGTGGAGCTCAGAGGTAGAGTACCCCTGGGTTCAACCCCCAGCACTGCAAAAAAAAAAAAGTGTGCATGTATGTCACTGTCAATATGATTTACATTATGATGTAAAACTATAATGCACCAATAAAAGCATATTGAAAAAGTATAACAGAAGTGAAAATCCATTGGCAGTCTTTTTCTAGAATAAATATGTATTATGGAAGGATGTAATGTTGATGTGTCTCATTAGACATGGGGTGGGCCTTAAAGACCCGGGATGACCCAGGGTGGGGCCGGGATGGAGCCCAGTGGTTAGTGCTGGTCCAGCATGCATGAGGCTCTGGGTTCCATCCCCAGAGCTGGAAAAAAAAAAAATGGTCCAGGGGATGGGTCCCCACCCCAGCTCTCCATACCTCTTTCACATAGAAGATGATAATGAACTTCAAGGTGGCAATTGCAGGGAGAAGGGGTGAGAAGAAGGCTCCGATCCAGCAGATGGTCTGCCCGTACACGATGCCCAGCACGTTATCGGGAATGGCAAACTCCTGCTGCCCCCAGCACTGAATAAGCTTCCAGGAGGAGCAGTAGGTCACCAGGAGCCTGGGAACAAAGCAGGGGATTCCTCAGCTGGCCACAGGTGCCTGCCAAGGCCACGGAGCCACGCCCACCCAAGCAAGGCCATCCGACGTCAGACACAGAGCACAGAGTGAACTCTGGAATCATTAAGGCCAGGGCTGGAGTCTCGGATCCACAACTTGGCACCCGAAACAATAAATACAGGTTCCTGGGTGTCGTTCAGCCTCGGTTCTCTCAGCCTGGTTATATACAAGCTACTTCACCAAGCTGTGATGACAATAAATGGCGAGGGAGGCCTCTGGACCCTGGCTTGCTACTCAGTACAAGTACTGTACATCCCAACGGAAGATAGCTTATGGGGACCCTACCACCCAGCAACACCACTTCCCGGGAGCCTAGAAGCTTCCTACAGACATCCCAGGACCAGGGGCCCAGGATAAACACACACGGTGGTTAACTGCAGCATTGCTATACATTAGCAAAAGTACTGGAAATAACCTAAATGCCCATCAGTAGGGGCTGGATTGATAAGGAATAAGCCAGGGATACAGTGAAATATTATATAGTCCTTAAAATGGATGAGGAAAATCCTGATATGGATTTTCGATGATATTTGGTTTGAGGGCTGGGAGGGCGAGAAGCAAGCTGTGGACCCTTGTGGATGTGCTGTGATCCCTTCTATATGGGGGAAACAAAGAAAGTTTCCAATAAGACTGTGTGTCTGGGCACGACAGCATCAGAAGCTCCCCGTCTCCAGTGGTTTTCTGGGGGCCGTGGAGTCACCCAGCACTCCATGGGGAGCCTCGAGTGGTGGGGTGGGGTGTCAGAGGGGGACCCCTTGCACTTACTTTCTGGGAAAATCCACAAAGAGCGTCACAGCCAAGATGATGATGAAGTCGAAGATCATGAGCTTGTACATCTCCTGTCCCACTTGGGTCTCCCAGCACTGAAACCGAAGACCGCAAGGGACTCTGAGGGACCCCACTTGGGCAGAGGACAGCAGCTGCTGGACCCCACCCAACACGCTTTCCGTCTCCAGATCCCGCTGCCCCGAGCTCCAGCATGGACTCTGGTTTTCAAGCCCTCAAATATGGCTGCACGGAGCCAGACCTAGCTCGGAGCCAGAGCTAGGAAGAGGGGCAACTTGGGGTCGAGGCACGGCTACAGGGGCTGCTCCCTTGACCGTGACACTGCCGCCAAATGACCTCCCCCTGCAGCATGCTGCCACCCCCGAGGCTCACCGGGTAGAGCTTCTGGTTGTAGCCACAGAGTTCACACGTGTCATTATCACAGGATGTGATCTTGGAGCCCAAGGTGAATACCAGCACGCAGATGGTGGCCAGCCGCATGAAGACACACCTTCAGGGAAGAGAGGAGGAGAGGGAAGAGGGGCCGGCAAGGCGGGCGGCGGAGGGTGGCCCCAAAGTGCAGAGACCAGAGGCTCCCTCCCTTCCTCTTCTCTTCCTCCTCCTCCTCCTCCTCCTCCCCCCCTCCTCCTCCCCTCTTCCTCCTCCCCCCTCCCTCCTTCTCCTTCTCCTCCTCTTCCTCCCTCCTCCTCCTCCTCCTCCTCCTCCTCCTTCTCCTCCTTCTCTCTCTCTCTCTTTCCACACAGAGGATTGAACCCAGGGGTATTCTCCCTCCAAGCTACACCCCTAGCCCTTTTTAGTTTTTATTTCAAAACAGGGTATAGCTAACTTGCTGAGGTGCTTGCTAAATTGCTAAGGCTGGCTTTGAACCTGCGATCTTTCTATTTCAGCCTCTCGAGTACTGGGATTGCAGGTGTGCACCAACACGCCCAGTTGAGAAGGAATTCTTAATAAAAGGGACTTAACAACCAAATGTAGCGTTGTTCATTTGAACAAGCCACTTGGTACTTCTCCAGGGGAGACCGGCTCAACTTCAGCAGGCACGATGATGCTTATGTTAAAACGAGTCCTCATCCCTTGGGGTGCTATTCAAGTGTTTATGGTAAGACGACATGTCACGCAGGATTTGCTTAAAATAATCCAGCCTATGCCAGGCGTGGTGGCTCAGGCCTGTAATCCCAGTACTTAGGAGGCTGAGACAGAAGGATCAAAGGCTGGATCAGCAACTTAGACCCTGTATTCTATTCTTTTTTGGTACTAGGGATTGAATGAACCCAGGAGCATTCTACCTCCAAGCTATACCCCTAGCCCTTTTATATTTTTTGTTTTTGAAACAGGGTCTCACTAGGTTGCTCAAAGTCTTGCTAAACGACTGAGGCTGGCCATAAACCTGTGATCCTTCAGTCTCAGCTTCCCAAGTGCTGGGATTACAGGTATGCACCACCATACCCAGCTTGACCCTGTTTCAAAATAAAAAGTAAAAAGGGCTGGGGGTATAACTCAGAGGCAGAATGTCCCTGGGTTCAATTCCCAGAACCAAAAAAAAAAAATCCAATTTTTTTTTTTTTTGGCGGTACCAGGGATTGAACCCAGGGGCATTCTACTCCCAGCACTATTTTTTATTCTTTATTTTTGAAATAGGGTCTCACTAAGTTGCTGAGGGCCTCACTAAGTAGCTGAGGCTGGCTGCGAACCTGGATCCTCCGGTCTCAACTTCCCAAGTACTGGGATTATAAGCATGTGCCACCACACCTGGGCAGATTTTTGGGTTTTTTCCCCCCTCAATCTAGAACCAGGGAGAATGGATTAAAAAAAAAAATGGGCAAAAGGTTGGGAATGGTCGAAACTAACTGATGGGTGTATGGACATTCATTACACCATTTGTTCTGTTTAAAAAATCCCAAAATACAAAGTTATTTTTTTTTAAAATGCAAATGCAATCTCAGGTCATTGGAGAAGCAAAAAGAAAACTCTCCTGTCTCACACAGTTCCCAGCTGACCCTCTTCACTCACTCATGTGCACTGGCCGGACTCTGCCTTACACAAACCTGTCAATTCTGACATTTTCACACCCACTCCCGGTGCCCCACTCTATCCCCTCAGCTGTCAATACAGGCACCACATGAACCAAAGGTCCAATACTGATGAGCAGGCTCTAAAGTCAAAGACATCCCACTGCATGTACAAACTCTGATTCCTTCATGGTGTCCCATCTAAAGGGGAAAGGATTTTCAGCTCAGCAGGAAATGTGCCACAATTGATTAGCAATGTCTGCCACGGGCAAGTGGCGGTCTGCCTGGAATGTCCGCACTTAGGCGTTACCTAAGGATTGTCAGCCGGATCTCGAAGCCTGGGGAGTAATCCTCATAGTGGATGATCTTGGCAAAGATGATCGGGGTGATAAAATTGGCCAGTGTGATCACAATGGACGGCAGGTACAATATCAAGAGGTTCTCTCCAAAAACCATCTTGTCAATTTCCTAGGAAGATAACAAAGTGTATTGGTCAGGAGTATAAGAAGGGACAAGGCAACATAAATGAATTGAACTGAAAAGAATTCAACTACACGTGTTGGGCAAACAAATAAAACACGTTTGTCGTTCAACATGGCCTGTAGACATAAGCCGGCTCCTTCCACAGGTGTTCAAACACTGGTACCTAGGACCATGTTGGAAGAAAAGTGAGCTTTACTGGGTTTATTAAGGTGATGTATTTAAAAAAAAATCCATGCATTCTGTACGAATTGACAACTGAAAGTGTTTTCGAGGGTATAGTACTGATTGATTTGGAATAGCCATTCTTCTTTCATAGTAACAGATTATTTAGCTTCATATATGGCTATCCAAGATTTAAAAAAAATTTTTTTAAGTCTTCCTTGTAGCTAGGTATACCATGTGACTAAACTCTAGCCAAGGAAATATGAGAAGTTTTAAGTCAAACTCCAAGTCATGCCCCACAGGAAAGAGATGTGCCTTCCCCAGCTCCTTCTCCTCCTTCCCTTTGGCTAGAATGTGGTTGTGGTGGTGAGCTACCTTGTACCACACAGAAAAGGCAACACCTGTAGATGGCAGAGCCACAAGACAGATGGAACCTGGGCCCTGATGACTGATTTCATGAAGCAGAGCCACTAGCCCAACTTGAGGGGTGTGTGTGTGTGTGTGGGTGTGTGTATGGGTGTGCGTGGGTGTGAGAGAGAGACAGACAGACAGACAGAGGACTGAACCCAAGAGGTGCTGCCTCTGAGCTACATCCACAGGTCTTTTAAATTTTATTTTGAGATAGGGTCTAAGTTGCCCAGGCTGGCCTCCAACTTGCAACCCTCCTGCCTCAGATTCCTGAGCAGCTGGGATTAAAGGTATGTGTCACCAAGCCCAGCTCAACTTGGATTTTTAAAACCAATGTTACTTTAGGTAAACTTATGCCCCATCCAAACTTATGCCCCCACTGCAAAGAGAGATGATGCTATCTATGGTACAGATTTGCAATGCACTTAGCATAGTGCCCCCCAGAGCACCCTGAGTGCAAACTCACTCGACTCTCCTGGCGGACTTACTTTACTCATGTGTTCCTGCGAGAAGGTCGTCGCTATATAGATTGCATAAAAGCATGCCGCTAGAACAGCCAGAACAATACAGTTCAGAAGCAGTCTCAAAGCGTAGATGCGGATCGTTTCTTCTGAGGTTCTTTCCGCTATTTTCTGCCGTATTCTTTCTTCCTCCAGATCTGCCTGAGGACCAAAGGAAACTCATTTGTATTAGGATGAAGGGATGTTTGGGGGGTAAAGCCTGTGAAATTCTATTCATCCATTTTTAAAACTTCCCTGAAATATTCATATCTCCCAAGGTATCTTCCCAGACTAAGCCCAATCAGTTTTTTTTTTTTTTTTGGTCTACAAAAGGCCCACATCAAGGCCTAGTACCACACAGAAAAGGCAATACCTGTAGATGGCAGAGCCACAAGACAGACGGAACCTGGGCCCTGATGACTGATTTCATGAAGCAGAGCCACTAGCCCAACTCCTACTTAAGAATGCCATTAGGAGCTGGGAGTGGTGGCGCACGCTTGTAATCCCAGTACTTTGGGAGGCGGAGACCGGAGGATCTGGGTTTGCGGCCAGCCTCAGCTCTCTGTCTCTGTCTCTGTCTCTGTCTCTCTCTAGTTAGTGAGGCTTCCGCAACTTCGTGAGACCCGGTTTCAAAATAAAGTATAAAAAATAGGGCCGTGGGTGTAGCGCGGAGGTAGAATGCCCCTGGGTTCAATCC
>PVJS01007365.1:0-21952 GCA_004027185.1 Glis glis
TAGAGCACTTTTGGGAGAATGGCCATTTTGATGATATTTATTCTGCCTACCCAAGAGCATGGGAGATCTTTCCATCTTCCAAGATCTTCTTCAATTTCTTTTTTCAATGTTTTGTAGTTTTCCTTGTAGAGGTCTTTTACCTCCTTGGTTAGGTTTATTCCCAAGTATTTTATTGTTTTGGGGGCAATTAAGCTATTTTAATCTTCTCAATTCATCATACATTTATTCAAATGTATACTGAGTTTAAATATCTATGAAAGAAGAAATCTGGTAACCTGGTAGTTTTGTTAGTCAAATTTTTCCATTAGTGAGCTGCCATGTCAGCTCATAATACTTATTGTCATAGTTATAAGGATTGTCTAGACAAAAAAAAGGTAGGAGGGAGGAAATAATGAGAGGAAAAGGAAACCGAAAAAGTATAGAAATAAGATGGGGAAGCCAGGCATGGTGGCACACGCTTGTAATCCCAGTACTTGGGAGGCTGAGACAGGAGGATCACAGGTTTGTGGCCAGCCTCAGCTACTTAGTGAGACCCTCCACAACTTAGTGAAACCCTATTTCAAAATAAGGAATAAAAATAGGGCTAGGGGTGCAGCTTAGAGGTAGAATGCTCCTGGGTTCAATCCCTGGTACCAAAATAATAAGAAGAAGAAGATGGAGGTGAGCTAGGATGGAAATTGGTGGCATTGAATTTACTGCTACTCAATAACTTTCTAACTCTAAATATGAAAATTAGTAAAACAGATTTACCTGGTTTCTTGGATGATTTTTGGATTTAAACCCTGATTTGATTTGTTCTGTTTTTCCCTATTTCTTCTTCTCTCATCAATCTCTTTCATTACTGACTATATTGCATAAACTCTGTATAGGTTTTAGAAGTTGTGGATAAGTAAATGGCATAACAGGCTTCATGTAGAAAGACCTGTGGCATGGAGGTCTTCTTGAGCTTGTAGAAGAATGTGGGCAAAGGAACAAAGATAAGGATATCATAGCAAATACTCTATCTGTGAGCACTGGTTCAGGAGACCTCCCTGCAGCAAATGATCCAAGTAGAAAAATGGTGAGATATTTGATTAGAAGATGTGAGAAAGTTTCAGCATATCTGACCCTTGTGTGGGGATCTAAACTTCATGCACTGCATTAGTTTTCCATTGCTATTGAAACAAGTGACTACACATTTAGCCGCCTAAACCAATACATATTGTGATAGTCAATCTAGTTTGTCAACCTGACCTGATCATGACACACCCAAGATCACGTGACTTTGGGTGTGTAACAGCAGATTAAACAGAAAGCCTACCCTGAATGTAGGTTACAAGATTCTGATAGGTGCAGGACTTAGATAAAAGAGGGAGAAGTCACGTAGAGCAATGTGCGCGTGACTCTTTCTGAAGAAAATGCATCTGCTCTCGCCTGATATCGTCGGCCTCCCTCTCATAGAACTGGAACTTCACCGTTTCTCTGAAGAGCTTCTTGATCTTCTGCTCTAGTCTGAGATCTTCGGCCTCCAGCCCTTCTAACTGAAACTTCACCATTGTTTCTCTGAAGAGCTTCCTGATCTTCACATCTTGGACTGAGACTGAATTAGTGGTTGCTCCGATCCTAAGACTCCAGCTCTTAGACTGCTCGACCAGCTAATGGTTCCTCTGACTCTCCATGTGCAGTCAGAACGTGGGACTACATTGCTTCAAACTGTAAGCCCATCTGATAAATCCCTTTTTCCATATACTCATTCTGTGAATTCTGTTAATCTAGTGAACCCTGTCCAATACACATATTTATTGTGAAGTGGCAGCAGCATAGTAAGTTACCACATCACCTTGCTTCGCATCTTTGTTTCATTTATTTCTGCATCTCTCCACCTTGGGCTTTCACCTCCTAAATACTGCCCTGTACTCTTCGTTATAATCGGTGGTCTATAATTCTGGGCTGCACAGCCCAGAGGATATTGATTGATACTATCCTCCTTTTAACTTTTCCCCTTCATAATGAGGGACTCCAGCAGGTTTATAAGACAACATTTATCCTGTTGGTCAAAAATTGACTGGAAAGACCTCGAGAGAATACCTCTCTCCCAGAAATATAAAATTGGGCTGCTAAACACTATTTCAGTCTCCGCTTGCAGCCAGAGTTGAAGTGAGATAGATCAGCATGCATACCAAAAAGCAGAGAAAGAAATCTGCTAGGAGAGAAAAATAACTCCCACTTACAGAGAAGCAGAGATCCAAGACCACTAGATCTCAAAGGGACAGACAACCCACAGATGAATGGAATTAATGCTTGCCTTTGTTTCTGATGAATTTTCGGTTTCTGTTTTCAGTCCCTTATGATGAGCTGCACTTGCACACTCTCAAAAGTTCCTGTCCTTGGATTGAGCCAGTTTGAAACATGGCTCTGTTACATGTCATAATACGGACTATTTCATGTTGCTATATAACAGACCATCTCTTAACCTAGTGGCAGAAAACAATTATCGTAGGACACTGACAGATTTTGTGGCTCAGGAATTTGAGGGCACAGTGGGGACCACTTATTTCTGCTTCCTCAGCTGAGATGACTGGAAAGCTAGAAGTGACTCAACGGCTGGAGGAAGGACTCATCTGTAGGTGCCATTACTCATAGGTCTGGTGAAAGATGCTGGCTGTTGGCCTGGCTGAGCAGGGGTGTTAGCTGGAACATCTAAACACTGTATTTCTTTGTGGTATCTCCACAAGGGCTCACTGGACTTCCTCACATCATGGCCTGCACATTCCAAAAGGGCAAGGAAGTGCTTGGCATTTAAGTGCTAACTTTGGGCATTATGTAACGTCACTCTGTCATACTCTAAGGGTTGAATTAGTCACGAGATCCACTTAGCTTCCAGGGAAAGACACATAGACTCCACTCCTCCATGGCAAGAATATCAAGGTCTTATTGTAAAAATAACATGGAATACGAGATCTTGTTGCAGCCAATATTGGAAAAGCCAATCCGACACAGGACTTGACCCTAAGATAATAGATGGGTTGGATTCAGATTCCTGAATTTTCTGTGCCAAGTAGGAGGATTGGAGTCAGTAGAAAACAATATTTTTTGAACAGAGGAATGATATGGAAACAGGGGACTGAAAGAATGCAAAGAAAGATAGAAGAGATGAGAATTATAGTCTCCTGAGGTTATCTCATTTAATCGGCCAGAAGTTTGTTATTTGATGATTAATCTGTTGGCTTTGAAGACAAGGCAGACTGGCGTCATCATTATCTTTGTAAAATTGATTCCCAGTGATATTGTGTTACTATACCAATTTTGCTTCCTAACAGAGCTAAAAGCTATTTTGGGCCTGTATTTGATGATATAAATATGCAAAGTAAATCAGCATATAACTGGGTTTATGGATTTAAAATTTATTGTTACATTCAATTGGAAAAATGATTTCCATTGTTTATCATAATACTGACTACACACACAAAAAAAGTTCTATTCTCTCACCCCCACTTAAACTCTAAATTTTATACACAGGGTTTTATACAACAGGAAGTTTGGGCTTAAATGGAAAACTTTGGAACAATACATGACATTTTCACACACCCACACAGTCTGAGAATGACTTCAGGTTTAGAAAGAACGCTTAGAGGACAGTGAAAGAAAGGCTGTGGAATAGATTATTAGTTAAGTCTTCTTCAGAGAAATAATCCAAAATCCTTTGCCATAAGGAGTATCTTTTCTTTTCTTTCTGCCAAGACTCTACATATTTATTTTCCATGCTAGAGAAATATACATTTAATTTATCCCCAATGTATCTCAAACATTGCATCTAAAGACTTTTTAAAGATTCTGGAAGATTAAGATGAACTAAAGATACCATGTAGGATTTTTTTTAATCCAAAAAAATTTCCATTACATTTATTTCATCCATTTCAAAAGCTGTTTATATCGCTTTTGGTTTACTAGAAATTTCTCACTTAAGTCTCCCAATTGCTCCCACAAGTATTTAAGACTTCCAGTTTTCTTCTCAATTGTTCCACTTTTTGCTTAATAAAAGAGTGTAGGAACAACTTCAGCCATTTTTTTCAAAAGTCTCCCTGTTAAAATAACACAGGTAATGATTCTGGAATAAAATAAAGGTTCAATGTACCGGGGACTTTGCAATTTAGTGCTTATATAAAAAGAGGCCTATTGTTTTAGAAAAGGACATTGCTCAAATGAGCTACATGGAAGTAATATTTCATGTCTTAAAATAACTCTTCTGTTTTCATAAGGGTTCCAGCTTCACGCTCACAATGTGCTTTTACACTGGGGAAATCTGCCATTTCCCTAAGACTGATGTACACGCTCTTTACATCCTAAGACAAGGCAGAGAACTTCTCTCTCAGACTAGCCACACAGGAGAATATTGTGTCTTATTTGTTTCACGTGTTTAAATATTGTCATTATCTTCCAAGTGTTTCAAATTTCTTGAAGGCTGAGACAGTGTCTCTTGTCTATGAAGATGTTAAACAAAACTTATTGAACTCTTGGTTTTTTACTGCAATCTGGCTATCAGTATTTTGGAATGCATCTACTGTCTGATTATTACATTTCTCAATGGTTTAGACAAAAATTGCAAGTGTCAGTCAGGATTATATGCACAATATTTCATAAGCTCCTTCAAAGATAAATGCGACATCCTTTGTTATGTCAGCAAGAGTCAGAAAACTTGGTTCATTTTGAGCATACTGTCACTGACACATTTAATTTCATCAAATCACAAAACAGGAAACTAAAATGTATGTAAGAATATTGGAATTTTCTTCTTTTATTATATTGTTAAGAATATATGTGACATGTAACACATGGCCCCAAATTCTATGTCGTTGTATGAGTTTTCCATTTATAATTCCTTATAACTACTAAACTTTTTGTAATTTTGTTATTGGGATAGCAAGCAAGCCATTATTCAGAATACAGAGATAGTATATGATCCACAGGGAAAGCTGGGCTCATTCAACTAGTTTCCTTCCTCACTGCAAAATCTGAGGCAAATTACTCATTTGCTGAGCTTCACTTTCTCGCCTTAAACAGGCGTGTGAGAAGCCCTTGCGGGAGGGTAAGTGTGTGAGTCAGGTAAGACCCTACACATAGAGTGCCTGACAGAGCCTAGGCACACGATAGGGATTAGATAAATGATCTGTGGCTATGATTTGTTTGCAATGTTATTTATTAACTTTAAAAAGCTTACAGGTACCTATTTTCTAGGTGATAAAAGAGTACTTTTGTGGAGGGCAAGAAAGAAGGTGAATAAATAATCCAATAGTATCTTTTTTTCTGTCTTTTTTTTTTTGCGGTACCGGGGATTGAACCCAGGGGCATTCTACCTCCGAGCTACACCCCCAGCCCTATTTTTTATTCTTTATTTTGAAACAGGGTCTCACTAAGTTGCGGAGGCCTCACTAAGTAGCTGAGGCTGGCCGCGAACCCGGATCCTCCAGTCTCAGCCTCCCAAGTACAGTTTTTTCTGTCTTAAAACAGCTCTGAAGCAGCATAGCACAACCTGGTCTGTGTTCTCTGTGGCTGCCTTTCCAGGCCTTTCCACAGAACTGCAGCTCCCTCGATGCAGACCACAAGTGTCCAACTTTTCAATTTGCAGTGGGGCCCAGCATGAAGCTGTGGGAATAAGTCACTGGGGCACTGGTTCCCGGGCAGAAGCGACATCTACTCTAAGGCAAACCCTTAAGGCTCATGCATGTAACCTGCTAAAAAGGTTAATCAGTGGGGCAAACAGCAAACTGGAGACAGAGATGACACATTGACCAGTCGGCCAGAAATGCGAGGGAGATGTTTATATCAGAAGAACAGGTAGAGTAAAGACTGACAGATGCTTGTGTCCCCTGGTCAGTCTCTGTCCTCCGGCATTTGTGTGCACCTTCCTACAAACTGACGACTTTCCGTTGTGCTTTCTTTTCTGTTCAAATAAGCTTGAAAGTGAAAATATTGTGTCTAATCACTAATTCTCTAATTCTGAGGTCAAAACATTAACTCACAGTTCAAAACTGTATTTTAGCCACACTTAGTGAATGTAAGTAGAAGTAACAAGAGCCAGAGGTAGTGGCGCGCACCTGTAATCCTAGTACTTGGGAGGCTGAGACAGGAGGATCGCAAGTTAGAGACCAGCCTCAGCAACTTAGTGAGACTCTCAGCAACCTAGGTACCAAAAATAAAACCTAGGAGTAATAATAATTGGCCCTGATCTTGGTATTCATAGGAGACAACTTGGTTCCCTCCTATCAGAGGCTTCAGACTTGGCAGGCATCCCTCCTTCACCCCTTTATGACATCCCTGGATCTCTGGCCACATTCAGATATTAAAGTGTCTAATCCCATCCAATTTCTTTTAAAGTGGAGTCCGTTTGCACATTCTTGTTCCATTGGCTTCCATCAGGGCTGAGGACAGAGGGATGAGGGGAAGAAGGCACTGGGGTCCATACTAATGCTGTGGTAAGCAAGCTCCGGGGTGTTCAGGGACAGTGCTCTCCTTGCTGACCTCTTTAAATTTTTCCTCAGCTTTGATACATCTCCAGCCACTTATAAGGGACCTGTGGGCAAGACCTTCTAGGTGGTCCAAACACCAAGGGCATCCTTGCCCACCAAATGTGTCACTGTACTGTGATCCCCTCTCTCTCCACGTGTCTATTTTAACCAGTTACCCCTTCTCCAGCTTAGAGCAGGCACTCATTTTTAGGCACTATGCTCCCAAATTCCCACAGACACATGTCAGGTGCGCCCCTGAGACTCTTCTCACTAAGCTCTATCCCGGTGGCCACACAGATGAGGCCCTGTGTAGCTGGAGCTCACTCCCGCGCCTCTGACTGGGCCTACTTTTTACCAGCACTTCCAACTGCTACATTTGTTTGTCTCAGAGCTTCCCTGATTTGGGCCTGCATGACAATGGGGATCAAGCCTTGTGCCTGCCCCAGGCCTATAAGGGGAAAACCCAAAGCTCTCTTTACTCCTGAACATTCTTTTCAATGAAACTCCTCTTTTATTTCTAGAAGTGGATAATAGTACTGGACCAGTTCTTCTCTTGTTAATACGTCTTGAATGCACATACCTAGCAGCTAGCTCATTCTAGAATATGGACAAAATAACATCTTGCTTTGGTTTGAATGTTTGTCTTCCAGAATCCATGTGTGAGAAACTTAACCCCCAAAGCTATTTGTATTTGGAGGTGGGACCTTTGAGAGGGTAATTAGGATTAGGTAAGTTTATTACAGTGGGAGAGGAAGAGGAAAAAAGAGCCAATACCTGGACCAGCACACTTGCTCTGTCTCACCTCTGCCACCGTATGCTGCAGCAAAAGGCTGGTACCAACCAGTTGCTGAGCAGGTGCCAGGACCACGCTCTTGGACTTCTCAGCCTCCAGAACCATAAGCCAAGGTCAACTTCTTTCCTTTATAAATTACCCAATCTCAGGCATTTTGTTATAGCAGTAGGAAATGGACCAGGACACATCTATAATTCTGACTCTGAAGCTTAGCTAAAATTCCAAGACATCAGGAAAATTCCATTCTGTAGCCTATTATATAATAATAAATTTCTTTGATCTATGATCCAAATTGCAATACCAATCATGAATTCTCAAGGTGGAACTCTGCTATAGCAATCCACGAGGCATACTTGTCTTTTAGTTTCTTTAAAAAGGAATCTGTCTGAATAAAAATCTACCTGTACCTTGCCTTTCTTCTTAGAATTGGGTTCCTGTTTTCTTCTTGCATTTCTTTTTTTGTAACACCAGACTTTTATCTTCAAGAAAGACAGACAGAAGGGAACAGAGAAGGAGAGGCCCATGGATGAGGTGTGGGTAAGGGAAAAGAAGGAGAGAGTGTCTGTAAATAAGAGGTCCAGAATTTTTAAAGGATAACTTTAGCCTACTTTTCTGAATTCTACATGCAACTTTTCCCCCAAAAAAATAAAATAGCAATTGATATAGGATATTTTCTACTGTTTGTGACAGGACCTACATCTTTCAGTAGATGTGTACTTGTAGGAGTATTTGGGGAAGGACATATATGAATTTATCCTGAATTACATCAGAGACAATCTCCTCAGAAGCTATGTCGTTCTATTTTGAGTATGGGAAGTTGTTCCCAGCAGTCTCCAAGGGCTTTGAGGTGCAGAGCCTGGGGAGTGCTCCGGGGTTGGCTCACAGCCCTCAGGTATCTACTTGCAAGAACTGATAAGCCCAGGGGCAAGAGAACTTTCAAAGATGTGTGCTGGGGCCCTGAAATTCTCAAAATGCAGAAAAATGAAGGATTAAAATGCATCAGTGGCTGGACGTGGTGGCGCATGCCTGTAGGTCCTGGAGATTCTCAAAATACAGAAAAATGAAGGATTAAAATGCATCAGTGGCTGGGCGTGGTGGCACATGCCTGTAATCCCAGTACTTGGGGGACTGAGACAGGAGGATCGCAGGTTCAAGGCCAGCCTCAGCAACTTAGTGAGACCCTTAGCAAGTTAGAAAGACCCTGTTTTAAATTTTAAAAAACAGGTCTGGAGGTGCAGCTCAGAGGTAGGATGCCCCTGGATTCAATCCCCAGTACCACAAGGGGCAAAAATAAATCAGTGTCCTATCCTAATCCTGGTGACTAGGTTGGGTGTCCATCAGAGACATATGAGTTTCTTAGAAGATTTTCTTAACCAGTTTGCAGTTTTCTTAATTCTACTAACCTTGAATTGGCAAGATCTTTATGTGCTTTATTAACAGTCTTCTAACACTCATATACTCTACAAATGAGTTGGAGATTCCATAAGTATTATTTCCTTATCTTAAACTATCTTGCTTTCCATAGATAACTACAGTGTATTTTAAAAAAGAATTTTTATGTACTTGATTATGGAATATGAACAACAGCATATTAAAGCTTCTACTGTGTTAACATCCCAGTGCTGTACACAATTCTTCTGTGCATTTATGAACTAGATCTTATGAAAACTAAAACTGTTAAACCTATTAAATATGCACTAGCTGTCCCATGTGTTTTCACCAACAAAGAGTCACAATGATTATGGGACTCAAGAATCAATAATTAATTCCACATCTAAAAACAAAAATTTCTGTGTTGGGACAGTGCCCCAGTAACCTGAATGTCTTCCGACTCCACCAAACATGAAGAAAAATGCTTGAAAACACATTAATGTTAAGACCACAACCTAAACCTCACTATTCTTCAGCTCATCCTTGCTAAGCTGTATAACCTTGGCTAATGCTACAGCTTTCAATTTCACCTGTCTCTCGTCTCTATTTTTCTCTTCTAATGGCTTCATTCTTTTTCCAATGTAATCTGTTTTTTTAACCCACTGTAGCAAAAAAAAAAAAAGGTTAGTGATAATCTTCAAGGTTTACATTTGATAGCATCATCCACATAGAGAAAGATTAGCAACCATCTCTTGAGCCAAGGTGTAAAACCCCATGGCACAGACACATTGGCCCAGTTGGGTGGCAACCAAACCTCAACAGGAGGGCAGCCACACTGAACACAGGCTGCTTCTGTGGTGACTCCTGGTTGTGAGGGGAAGACTCACTTCCAACAAAAGCAAGAGCTTCTTCTTAACAGGGAGTTAGAGGCTTATGTGGTTATTCTTCATTCATTCACCTATTATTTGCTGGATATTTGTCTAGAGCCATTAACAAAAAATGATTTAGTTCTTGTTTAACAGTCTTCACAGAATTATGGCAGAGAATAAAAGTCAAACAAGAAACAAAGATTCAGTAAAATGGTAGGTATCATGAATTCATGAACACTTTAAAAATTGTGTACCATGCTAAATACTTTATTTGCATTATCTCTTTTAATTGTCATAAAACTTATTCTGTCACTTTACAACTGAAAAAAAAACTTACCCAAGCTACAAAGCTAAGCAAGTACAGGTTTGAGTTTTTGAGAGAGGTCTGTGTAACACCAAAATTTACACTGTCTGCATTGATTTGTACTCCAAATGCTACTCTGATAGGAGTACACAGAAAAAAAGGTAACAAAGATTTCCATGATCAAAAAACAAAAGGTTTGCAGAGGAACTAAACTAAAAATTTGAGGATGAATAGAGTTTATCTAACTGAAAAAGAAGTACTGTGTTCTAGATAAAAGGAATAACATAGGGTTGGGGATGTGGCTCAGTGGAAGAGCACTTGCCTAGCATGCAGGAGACAGTAGGTTCAACCCCCAGTACCACTGTGGGGGGGGGGAGAATAACATAAGCAAAGGGATGAAAATGAGATGGTCATGGTTGAGGAAATGAAAGACCCACAGTATGGGTAGGACACAGGAAGGGGAGTGTCTGTCAAGACAGAAGCTGCAGGGGAATTTGCCCCAGGTGGTGTGTGTGTGTCTTAGTTCATTCCTTTCTACAGCTGAATAGCATTTCATCACATGTGATACAGGGTGTCTTCTCTAATTGGGTTCTTGTCCAGTGGATTTTGGCAAATGAAGTCCAAGGACTAATAAAGGGTATAAAAATATGAAATTTTATTTGTAAGCCAAGGAAAGATAGAAAACAAAAATATCTCCCCACACACAGAGGAATGGGTCCCTGAAAGAGAGTTACCGCTGAAGTTCTTGAGAGGCGAGCTTCTAAACCTTCTTGAGGTTCTCCATCTACTCTTTTATGATTGGTCACTACTAGGTCTTGGGGAACAGACAAGTTTCAATCCTTAATTTGAATCTCTATTCCAAAGGTCAATGGGTTCTTCTAGTCTCCTGGTGATACCTGTCTGCTCCCATGTCCTTTTTCCTTTGATCGCTCTTGGGGCTGAAGTTGTGTATTAACTCCCACCATTATCCCTGTATCTATTAACCTTCCCTATGTCTGTTCTTTACACACTTGGCCTCTTTTAACCCTTCCTATTCCCTGGTCTTCTGGCTCTGTCTCACATGGATGTACTGCTATTTGTTTATCCATTCACCTATCGATGGGCATTTGGATTGTTTTCAGTTGAAAAATAAATCCACTATGAATAGTTGCATGTTCATATGCCATTCTAGGTGTACATGCTTTCATGCCTCTTGGGTAAATACCTAAGAATGGAAGTGTGGATCATATAGTAGTGTATGTTTAAATTTATAAGAAATTTACAAATTGTTTTGCAAGTGTTTGTTCCATTTTCTATTCCTACCAGTTGTGTATGAGGGTCGCCGTTCCTCCACATCCTTCTCAACAGTAGGATGGTCGGTCTTTTTTTATTTTAGGCCTTCAAATAGGTCTGAAGTGATATCGCTCTGTGGTCCTAATTTGTGTTTTTCTAATAATGCTGAACATCTTCTCATGTAGTTTGTCATCCATATATCTTCTTGGGTGAAGTTTCTTTTCAAATAATATGCCCATTTTTTAATAGGCTGTTTATTTTCTTATTGAGTTTTGACAAATACAAGTCCTTTATCAGATATATGATTTGCAAGTGTTTTTTCTCCTAGACTGTTAATTTTCACTGTCTTATTATCTTTTGAAGGGCAGAAAGTTTTAGTGTATGTGTGGGGGGGTACTGGGGTTGGAACCCAGGAACATTCTACCCCCAGCCCTATTTTATTCTTTTATTTTGATATAGGTTCTCACTAAGTTGTAGAGGGTCTCACTAAGTTGCTAAGTCTGGCCACAATCCTGTGATCCTCCTGTCTCAGCCTCTCAAGTACTGGGATTACAAGTGTGCGCCACTATGCCCAGCTAAGTTTTTGTTTTGTTTTGCTTTGTTTTTATACTTTTATTGGTGCATTGTAGCCTCACATCATAATGTAGTTCATAATGATAATGACATACATGCACACAACACTTGGTGGGCTCCCTTCTCACTCCCCCCTTCCCCATACAGGATATTGAGACTGACATTGGTATTCTCACATATGTACATAATGTCAATGGAAGTAATCCCTTCACTGATCCTCGTCCCCTACCACCCTTCCCCTAGACCACCTCCCTGGCTCCATTGGAGATTTTCCTCCATTATCTGAAGTCCCACTGGTATAATGATCACACCCTAGCTTTCACATATGAGAGAAAACAGATGACCCTTCACTTTCTGTAACTGGCTAATCTCACTTAACATAATGTTCTCCAGGTCCATCCATTTTTCCACAAATGACATAATTTTGTTCTTCTTTATTGCTGAGTAGAATTTCATTGTGTGTATATCCCATAATTTTGCAATCCAGTAATCTGTTGATGGACACCTAGGTTGGTTCCATAATTTGGCTATTGTGAATTGTGCTGCTATAAACATGAAACCTAATTGGTCAAAGTTTTACTTTGTGAATCATCATGCTTCTGGTATCATATCTAAAAATTCTTTGCCTAAACCCAGAGTCACAAAAGTTTTTTTCTGGATTTTATTTTAGAATCTTACACTCTTAGGTTTTATATGAGTCTATGATTCATTTTAGACTAAGTTTTGAATCATATGGAAAATGCAAAGGACCCAGAATAATCAAAACAACTTTTAAAATACAGGAAAAAATGAAGTACTACCTGACTTGAAGATTTATTGTAAAACTACAGTAAACAAGCTGGGTGTGGTGGCGCACGCTTGTAATCCCAGTACTTGGGAGGCTGAGACCCGAGGATCCGGGTTCATGGCCAGCCTCAGCTACCTAGTGAGGCCCTCTGCAACTTAGTGAGACCCGGTTTCAAAATAAAGGATAAAAAATAGGGCCAGGGGTATAGCTTGGAGGTAGAATGCCCCTGGGTTCAATCCCCAGTACCACAAAAAAAAGACTACAGTAAATAAGATAATGTGTTATTGATCTAAAGATAGATAAATTGATGCAATAGAAGGCAGAGTTCAGAAACAGACTCACTCTTATAGGACTGATTGATTTTCTACAAAAGGTAATTCAGTGGAGAAGGACAATCATTTAAATAAATCATGCCAGAACAATTGGATATGCATGTGAAAAAATAATAAATAATTTTTTGTATGGTTCTGGGGATTGAACCTAGAGGCATTCTACATCTGAGCTATACCCCCAGCCCTATTTTATTTTTTATTTTGAAACAGGGTCTCATTAAGTTGCAGAGGGCCTAATAAGGTTACTGAGGCTGTCCTCAAACTTGTTATCCTCCTGTCTCAGCTTCCCAAGTACTGGGATTATGGGCATATACCACTGTGCCTGGCAACAAATAAATTTTGATGTATACATTACACTATACAAAATTGGTTACAACTATAATTTAGTTACCAAAAATGTGATAAATGGCATCTTGATTGATAGGAGAAAGAAGTTAGTACTGTCAAGTACTGTCAACATATATAAAAAATGAAATTAGACCTATATAGGAGTAAAAATATGAAAAGGGGAAAGAGATTTCACTAAAATAAGAATATCATATACGTGGTACATAGATAAACATAACAAAAAAGGAGGTGCAAGAAGAAACAATTTTAAATTAGATCAAAGGACTTTCTAAAAGGAAATGTCATCATTTTCTAAAAAGAATATTTTCTCATTTCAGTTGTTTTTCAAGCTTATTTTTAGTCATGGGACTCTTTATACAAGGGAAATCTTAAGCCAAACTAAAAACAAATACCTCCGGTTAAAGCTAGGGTAAGAAGCCAAAAACCATATTAGCTTACTCTTTCCACCCCATCTTTCTACACGTGCACATAAACATCTATCGTCGAGGTCCCTAGGATACTTTAGGAGAGGACCTTGGTTTAAATTCACTAGGTCCTCAGAATGAATGTGGCAGAATTTCCTCAGGGTGAGTAGAAATAGAATTGTGAATCATCAGTCTGCATATTTTCAGCATTACTAGATATAGTAGTTCTGGGTGCTGCCATAACAAAACACCTCAAACTCCAAGGCCTGAAGCAGCAGAAACGAATCGGTTCATAGTTTGGGAGGATAGAAATCCAAAATGGCAGAACCATTCTCCCAAGACACCTTCCAGGGGAGGAACCTTTCTTACCCCTTCCTGCTTCTAGTAGTCAGACATTCCTTGGCCTGTGGCAGCATAATTCCAGCCTCTGCCTCCAACTTCACATGGCATTCTCCCTGAGTCTCTGTGTCTGCACATGGCCATCTTATAAGGGCACCAGTCCTACTTGATTAGTGGCCCACCCTACACAAACATGACATCATCTTAACTAATTACATCTGCAATAACCCTATTTCCAAATAAGGCCACATTCTGAAAGGGGGGCGGTGCAGTAAGAACTTCAGTATATCTATTTTGCAGTAGACACAATTCAACCCATAACATTAGATATTTCCAAATTTTTCTTTTAAGTTTGTTGCACCAATATTCACTTCCAGTAATAATGTATTAGAGTTTGTTTTTTATACATATTAAGCACTATTAGATTGTTGGTCTAATTTGATGGCTACAAAAATGGTGATTATCTGTTGCATTCTCCTGATAACTAATAAAATTGAATGTGTGTGTGTGTGTGTGTGTGTGTGCGTGTGTGTGTGTGTGTGACAGGCATTCTTCTTTCCTCATTTGTGAATTGCTCATTCATGTTCTTTGTCATTTTTTTTTCTATTGGATTGTCATTTTTAGTTCAGATATTATCTGAACTATATCTGTTGTATTTTAGTTGTTGTTGTCATTTTTAGTTCAGATACTATCTGAACTAAATATCTGTTGTATTTTACACATTTAACAATTAAAACTTAATCTTTAATGCAACTGACTGACTCTATTAACCTAAAAATAGAGGAGGGAGGAGTAACACATCGCATTTGTCATCTATGGAGGGAACATGGGAACTGCATGGGTTCCCCCATCACACACCAGATATTCACACACTCCTGGAACATTTTTACTCCTCCAGGAAAGTAGCAAAGCTTCAAGTGAGGCCAGGTACCTTAGAGGAAAAGCCACAGGGACCTTTTCATGATTTAGAATCAGCTCAAGAGAACCAAAGCAAACATCAATAACTACTTTCAAACAATTTCCTCTATTCGTCACATGAAACATTACTATAGAACTAATGAAAATAAACTGAGTGTCAACATGCTGGGAAATAACCAGTGTTTAAAGGAAGGAAGGGACCGTTTAAGGAACCACCTGAGAAGCCACCAATGCGAAATGTGAAATCTGACAATGGATAAATGCCGGCTCACCTTTAGAGTTCATCCTTTTGGGAATATAGCAATGTAACTAGAAGGGGGAACACACATATCTAAGGGTCAAAGCAGTTGTCTCTGCTTTGTGCTCAGGAGGATTTTGTTGATAAAGACATCTGAAGTATAATTTGTCCATTCGTAAAAGTAGTATGCATACTATATGTATTTAAATGTGAAACTTGAGAAAATATTGCAAAGTCACACTACCTAAAGTTAAATGCATTTCTTTACATTTTTGTGTTCTTTTTTCTTAAAAAATCATTTTTGTCTATTTCTTCAATTGGCCCCATAGTTATTCAGAATAACTTAGGTTTTTGTTTTGTTTTGGTACTGGGGATTGAACCCAGGGGCATTCTACCTCTGAGGTTCACCAAAAGCCCTTTTTCATTGTTTATTTTGAAACTGTGTCTCACTAGGTTGCTGAGGATCTCGCTAAATTGCTGCAACTGGCCTCAAACCTGTGATCCTCCTGTCTCAGTCTCCCAAGTACTGGAATAACAGGCACACACCACTACACCCAGCTTCTAAATGTCTTAATAAAATAAGGTGTATTTCTTGTTAACATTGAACGTTCAATACAGTAGTGCTATGCTCAACTCCACACTATCTCCAGTTGATGGAAGCTCCATTATGGAAAATTTGTTTTCAGAAGAGTAGGAATACTAGAAAATCACACAGAAACTCTTCTTCTCACATTTCAGGGACAAGAGCTAGTCAATACCATACATGATTGCACGGAGCCTGGGATGGGTAGTCTGCCTTGTGTTCCAGAAGAAAAGAGAATTGGGTATGGGTGAGCATTAAAATGTCTACCAGAGCTAACATGCTTCACTTTCTTTTTCTTGTGCAGTGTCAGTATTTTTCCTTGGTAACAGTTTCTAAGGAATTTGGCCTTACACCTTTTCCTACCCAACCCACACTAGTCTCAGAATCCTTGAGAATTTCCATGTATAGTGTTACGCTGGCACGTTTTAATCTAAGCATACAACTCATAAGTCCTTTCTGGGAAGTATCAATTTATATAGCAGGGATTAAGCTGACAGATACGGCCTGCAAGCCGCGCTGGCAGGTAGCGGGTTGAGAGCACTTCATGCCCATAACTCTGCACCCACCTCATAGAATTTCCAGGCAGGCCCAACACTCTGGCAAAACAGGAATCTCTCAGCCTGGAGATAAGTGGAATTTATCTAAAATTTACTTTCTAAAGTAAGACATCTCAATTCATTACTAATCTGAATTCTGTTCTTCCTCCATTCATGTGGTCATTAGCATTTGATTTTGCTTTTCAACAAACATAGCCCTTTCTCCTTTTCCTGTAAAGAAGAAGCAATTAAGTAGCCACGAGAAAAATTTAAATAATTCAAAAGATACATGGAGTAGGAGAAGGCGTTTTCAGGTTTCAAAATGTCAAATGTACATTTTTCACACCCTGGGGAGAAAAAAAGAAGCTAAATATCTAAGATCAAATTTTTAAAAAAGTTTTTGACTTTTGATCTGTATATTTTGATAATTTTTGTTTTTCTTTCTAAAAATGGGGAGGTTTGACAGAGATTCAGATTTTTATTATTGGACACACAGTAATCAGTGCTCACAGCCCTACCTAACATTGTGCAAGGGATATTTCATTTTAATTTCAATCCCTTTCTTTTATACACATTAGAGTACTAGAGAATGCACTAATCATGCATCTATGGGCTTCATTGCCTGAAATTTTAAAACATTCTTGGTTGAAACTAATTGGATTTGTCTTCATGGCCCAATTCTAATGTCGTCTCTACCACAACATCTTAGAATTTACTAACAGTGATTGTATGATTATTCTCCTGTCAATTCATAGCCTGTTGCCAACTAACCCCTCTAAGAAACAATTTATTACTTTTTAAATTTGTTGGATGCTTGTTTTTCTAGCCTAATTGATTTCGAACTATTTGACAACAGAAAGTCTCTTTTATTTCATGCTTGGAAAATCTCGATGTCTGTTTCCCATGACTGCTAAAACAAACAACCATGCAATTGGATGCTTAAACCAAAAGAAATTTATTCTCTCCAAGTTCTGAGGCCAGAAGTCTGATATCAGTCTACTGAGCCAAAATCAAAGGGCCATGGGGTCACACCCTCTCCGGGGACTCAGTAGAGAATCTGATGCTTGACCCTTCTGGCTGCTGGTGACTGTTGGATTCCTGGACTTGTGGCCACATCCCTCCATTCTCTGTCCCTGTGGTCACACTGATGCCTCCTGCTCATATGCACATGTGTGTCTAGTCTTCCTCCGCCTCTCTCTGATGAGAACACTTGGGATGGCATTTAGGGTCCTTCTGGATAATTTCCTCATCTTCAAATCATCATCCGATCTGCAAAGTCCTTTGTTCCAAATAAGGTTGTATTTACAGGTTCTGGGGGTTAAAACACATCTTCAGGATCTATGATTAGCCTCCAATCCTTGTGCAGCTTGTAGCACAGTTCTTAAGTCCACAGTTTATCTTTGTTGAATTGAAAAATAGCATCTTGATAGCCAAGTGTGGTGGCACACGCCTGTAATCCCAGTACTTGGGAGGCTGAGAGAGGAGGATCACAGGTTCAAGGTCAACCTCTCCAACTTAGTGAGACCCTAAGAAACTTAGCAAGATGCTGTTTCAAAATAAAAAATGATAAAAAATGAAAGGGTTAGGGGATGTGGCTCAGAGGTAGAATGCCCCTGGGTTCAATTCCCAGTACCAAAAAAAAAAAAAATCATCTTGAGGATAGTATCTTCTTCCCTGCAATCATAGTATCTCTTACCTCTACATTTCCTAGGTACCCCTTTGCTGTGGACTGGCTTCTTTGCTCACCATCAAAGGCAATCCATTTTTGGTGTCATGTCCAAGAAATCTTTGCTACACCCACTGTCATGAACCTTCTGGGAAATGTTACAGTTTCATGCATCACTTTCTTTTTTGTGTGTGTGTGGTACTGGGGATTGAACCCAGGGACATTCTACCTCAGAGCTACACCCCAGGCCTTTTTGTTGTTGTTCTTTATTTTGAAACAGGGTCTCACTAAGTTGCAGAGGGCCTCACTAAGTAGCTGAGGCTGGCTGTGAACCCGGATTCTCCGGTCTCAGCCTCCCAAGTACTGGGATTACAAGCATGCGCCACCATGCCTGGCTTCACACATCATTTTCTACGAACTTGGACAACTTGAACTAATATAAAATGTACCTTTTATAATTAAGCAGTAATATAAATTTCTAAATGAATGCATTTTATTATCCCTCCAAAGCAAATCATATCATGCATTATAAAATCCAAAAATAGAAGCAGAAATAAGGGGAGGGCAGAGAAATTCTCTTGTTGCTGCCAACAAGCTGGAAATCCCCTTTAAGAAAATATTTTAAAATTAAAAAGCAGCTGGAAGCATTTAAACATTCAAAGACACTTCAACATTCCTTGTAGACTGTCATTAAAAGAGTATTCTTAATCATGCATTTAAAAAAAGGAACAAGGAGTAGGTTTATCAGTCAAGTGATTATTTTTTGAAAGTTGCTTTCTTATTTGTAACCAACGCAAAAATTATAGATACTTGGCTCAAGACAAGTCTTTTTCTTCTGAATCTTTGAGAGAAGATCTCTGAATGACGCCCGCTGCTCCCCCATCTCTATTCCCATTTTCAAAAGGGTTTGGGGCAAGCAGATGGACAAAGGGTGCTAATCCCACATTTCCTGAATGAATATTGAAGTTAAAAAAAATGTTTACAGCATCTCTTTTAACATTTAAATAAGTGTTTTTGTCTGCTATTTTACAGTTTGGACTTTTCAAAATATCATTTTCCCAAGAGACTCATAAGCTCCTTCCTTAAAACGCTTCCATTGCTTTGTTTAATTCCTCTCGGATTTTCCCAGGACATTCTTTTGCTCCCTGAAAGCAGAGAAGTTAATTTTAGGGAAGTTGGTTAGCTGTCTACTCTCTGCGGGTGAGGGCCGGCCTGGTCACTCAGTACAGAACCGCTGCCAGCTAGTCTAGAAGGTGCCTTGTCTGAAGGTCATTACTTGAATGTCTCTGCTGAGCTCTAAATTTGCATGACATACAGAGGCACAAAGTTAATTAAGGCTCATGAGGCACACTCACATCCTCCTCTAGTACTTAAGAGTAAATTACGGCATTTGTATATTCATTGTAAATATACTTTATGAATGATAAATGTGCATTATTTAAGAAAAGAAACTTTTCTTGATAGTATTTTCACTTTTCTCTCCAATTTAGAAACTTCACCAACAAAGACTGATCCCTAGACAGAGATGAAGAAAGATTATAATTGAAGAATTCTGAGGGGCAGAAAGCTGGATTACATAGCAAATATCTTTTTCTCTTGTTCTAAAAATTCCAAGTTTCTAAATTTGCTTCTTTTTCTGAAGCTGGATATTAGGTTGCTATTAGAAAATCTCGTATTGGAGGAATAAAGTATAGCATTCAAAATGCACCTTTGGGAAGCTGTGACTAGAGCTGCCTCACTGAGTATCTTTATCAAACTTAGAACCAGGCATGGTGGTACACTCCTGTGATCCCAGTACTTGGGAGGCTGAGACTGGAGGATTGCAGGTCTGAAGCCAGCCTCGGCAACTTAGTGAGACCCTCAGCAACTTAGCTATAGACCTCGTTTCAAAATAAAAAATAAAAAAAGGGTTGGGGTGTAGCTTAGAGGCCCCACAAATCCCAAAATTGTTTGCCTGACCATACAAAGTAACCTAATGGCTTTTTAGTTGCCAGTTTCTGCCCTGTAGTATTAGACGTTAAAAACGAATCTGCAAAAGGTTAAAGTCAAAGAAATCATGTGTGAATCTTCCCCCATACAATGTAAATATTTCTATCAAATTAATTAGAGCACATTTTCCTTTAATTCACTTCAATGATTTACGCCAGAAACTCGGAGATGCAGTGAACTAAGCGCCCGCAGGAGAAGGAAGGCTGTAGGGCATGTGTAAGAGGAGCTCCGCACCATCCCCAAAAGAAAGTGACCCAGAGAAGACATTTCGACCTGTATCTTAATCTTGTATTAGAGCAAAATAGATATAAAATTCTACGTTGGTCTCCAATAACTAAATACCTCCTTCTTTTTAGCCTTTAGAAAGGAGAGAAGGTCAGAGGGAGGGAGAGAGGGAGAGAAGGAGAGAAGTTGGAGGAGGAGGAGGAGGAGGAGGAGGAGGAGGAGGAGGAGGAGGAAGGGAACTCAGCACTGAGGCACTGACTTGCAGGGTTCTCTCCATTCCTTCTTTACACTCTCAACAATGAATGTTTGAGAAATAGTTTTTGCAGAAAGTAATGAAAAGAAAATAGGGTATTAAGATGCTCTCTTAAAGAGTACCCTTATTCACTATTGGTAAGAATGTAAGTTGGTACAGTGATTATGGAAAACAGTGTGGAGGATCCTCAAAAATTTAAAAATAGAACTACCATAAGATCCAGCAATTCCGTTTCTGGGTATATAACCAAAGGAAATGAAATTTGTGTGTTGAAGAAACATCTGTACTCCCTTCCATGTTTACTGCAGCACTATTCACAACAGTCAAGCTACAGAAACAGCCTAAGTGTCCAACAACAGATAAATGGATAATGAAAATGTGATCGAGATACATATACACACGTAGGCATGAACACACACACATAAAGTTGAATATTATTCAGCCATAAAAAATAAGAAAATTCTATTTGTGACGATATGGATGGAGCTGGAGAATATCATATCAAGTTAAATTAGCTAGAACAGAAAGAAAAAAAACCGTGTGATCTCACTTACTTTTGTGTGGAATTGAAAACATTCAAACTCACAGAAGCAGAGTCAGACAATGGCTGCCAGGAGCCAGGAAGTGGTGGAAATTGGGAGATGTTTGTGAAAGGGTATAAGCTTTCAGTCATATGATCTAATGTATAGATCTAATGAAGATCGAATGTACAACATGATAACTAGTTAATAATATTGTATTATATACTTGAAATTTGTTAAGAAAGTAGCTTTTAAGTGTTCTTACCACACACAAAAAAATAGTACTATGTGAGGTGCTATAATGCTAACTAGTTTAATCATGGGAATAAATTCACAATTGTTGAAAATATCAAAACCACAGGTTGTACATCTTGAATATACACAAGATTTATTCATCAATTATACCTCAATAAAGCTACAATATTTTTAGTAAAAATAAAATTTGGAATTCTAATTTTGAACTCATGACTTTTGCTCTAGGAAAATGGACAGGGATATATCTCTTTTTCTTATACATCATGAGAACTCTTAATGTTAAAAGTATCTTACTACTTATCTTTATTTTATTTGTAATTGGTTAAGATGTACTAACTTAATGCAATCAAAGAATTCAATATTTCCCTTATATTATCCATATAATATAAAGAAAGGAAAGGAAAAGATGTAATAATGAAAGAGGTTCAAGTTTAATAGAATATGGCAAAAGGAATGCCTTTTAAAAATGTGTTTTTGTAAACGCATGTGTTTGCTCATGTTTACCTGACACAGCTTCTGAGGCCCATGATCAGTACCTGCCTCAGTGGAATCGCTCTGAGTCCAGAAGCAGTTTTCTGTTTCCACAGTCAGCTCGCTCCAGGAGGACAAGGCTTAGAGACAAGTGACTCATGCTTTGCAAATACCAAGGAGACTGTTATGCTCAGACCCTTTGTCCCGGAGAGACCACCAGGAGACCAAGCCGTATGCAACCACAGAAGAGCCTTTATTCAAGCTTAAGCTTGGGTGCCCGACATAAACTGACACAGCAGTTCAGTATGGGGACCCCAGGCACGTTTTTCTTTCCATTTTTATAATTCTTAAACAAAGAGCCTCAATTTCCCTTTGCTAATTGGACAGTCCCACGTGGGGTATCTCTGACCTTTACAATGG